>JAWQEG010002302.1:187500-345696 GCA_033782935.1 Petrolisthes cinctipes
AGTATAATCTCTCGAAGGATAAAACAAAGATATATAATCATCGAACAGACACATTCACTATACCGAATTACAATATCCAACCAGTAAATTGATAAGCTTCTCTGGTTTTCCTGTTTACGAGTCTGTGAAGCTTATATTATCAGATTATACTTTTTGACTTGGCAGATGTGGCGACGACAGTAATTTTGCCGCCGATTGTACAGTCGGCAGCAGATATTCGTTCCGCTCAGCACGAGTGAGAGGATCCTGGAAATCTGGTAACACTGTATGAGAGTTGAAAGGTATGATTTAAATGGCTAATGATCTTCAGTTTTATGCATTTAATCCATATTTGTCAACTCTCATAGTGTGTTAGCAGATTACCAGGCTCATCTCACTCCAGCTGAATGGGACGAATTTCTGCTGACGACTGTACATATAATGGGATCTCATGCAATATGGTAGTTTCTTGTCACATGTATGTTTAGAAGAATCATCCAATTTGCTGACAACAACATCACATTTTATTACCTAAGGGACCCTGTGATGTAGTTAGAAAATTGGAGGTTAGTGAGTCCTTCCAATATTGCCACGAAACACCACCTACATGGAAGGAGCTTGTTTCGTGGCTTGGTCAGGTGGAATCAGAAGCCTCCAATTAATTATCATACACGAGCACAGGGTCCTTAAGGTGGTAATTCTTTTTTGGTACATTGGAGTGCCTTGATTTCTCCAAAGTATACCAGGAAACAGGACCAGAAGAGCAAAAATAATAGTGGTTCTGTTGCTTGGAATAGTTTAGAGGATTCAGTTACTCCAGATTTACCAACACAAAACTAGCAAAAATAATAGTGGTTCTGTAGCTTGGAATAGTTTGGAGGATTCAGTTACTCCAGATTTACCAACACAAAACTTCTCGCTTAACTAACTAATGAAGGATTGTGTGTGTGTGTGTGTGTGTGTTGGGGTCAGTTACAACGAGTGATTGTGTTGGCTGTGAGTGTGACGGTGTTAAGGACAGTGTTGATGGTCGTCATGGTCACTCAACAACAACAACAACAACAACAACGACACTCACCACTCCTTTACTATACATTCCCACTCAAGTAAGTAATTGGCTATCATATGTTTTCTTGCATGCTGTCCAACGTGTCATTTGTTTCACTCCATCTCGAATGAAACTTATTAATGACACATAGAAAGAATAAATCTGATAAAGAATATATCTGATAACTACACTAACATTTGTCACACCAATTTTGTTTCTGCATAATAAGGAAGTCTGAAGGTAAGACTGATAATATTGACATTTGCAGCAGCGTGTATAGGCACAGAGGAGTAGGAGGAGGAGTAAGGAGGTTCTCATTGGAGCTTGGGGACTCCATACTGCCCTGGGAGGAGGAGGTGGTGAGGAAGGAGGAGGAGGAAGAGGAGGAGGAGATGGAGGAAGAGGAGGAAGGGAGGGAGAGGAGCCTGTACCATCCCCCAAGATCTCGAAGGCAGACTACACACCCGCACCTCAAGAAAATACTCCTTTGGAATGACGTAAGATCTGATGTCATAATTATTCTTTGGCCACAGAAATTCTTACACATGGAATCTGGAAAGAGATGTCATTTTTCTGGTAGTACTGCAATGAATAGTCTACCAAGTGACTCTGTAACTGCAAAACAACAAACCTAATAATAATGTTGTATTAAAGTTACGTAGACTTACATTTTCTATATGTTGTATGCTCTCGAAAATATCAGCGTGTGCACGAATTCTTGTAGCTAATATTACATTGGGGAATAACATCTCTGTGGTCCTTAATGGGCTTAGTACAGTGTTGGTAAATCTGGAGTAACCGATTCTTGTAAACTATTGCAGGTACACTCGCAATCCAAAATTTGTATCCAGGTCTTGTTGAAGTTTCGAATCATTTGACCTACTAGTGAACCAATTACAACGCTTATTCTGTTTCATATTATTTGCCTGAGTTCGCTTAATACTCGATCAGGATATTCGAAGCAAGCCTGGATACATATTTTGGATTGCAAGTGTACAGTTGGACACATGAATGGGTGGTACAGCCCAGGTGAAAGATACTTGTCCCATTTGAGTAACCAGTGTCTATTATTTATCAGGTACTTGCTTTTTATTACCATCCTCAATACTGACTTCTGCCCCTGATGATGTCTCCTATTTGGCACTAAGGAACTTGATATTGGGAGAAATTGACCATCTTTCACTTGGGCTGTACCACCCATTCATGTGTCCAACTGTACCTTCATAATCCCTTCATATTTCCTCTTCTCCTTCTTCGTCAGTTCTTCGGGAGTCGGGACTTTCTCTTCGGGTTGGGTCGGCGGCCGTTCGTGTCTCTGGGTTGCCGAATCAACACATGCTACACCACCACCAACCACACCAGGTTCCCGCCACACCAGCTGGACGCGGTGGTGTGGCACGCACGCTGTGAGAACACCACCTATCCACCCATCAACACCACCAACAATACCAGGTGCATGTGACTTAGGCTCGTATTCTCTATGTTCTCCCTACACTTTTAGGCTCGTTTTCTCTATGTTCTCCCTACACTTTTAGGCTCGTATTCTCTATGTTCTCCCTACACTTTTATCCCTTTGTTTATATTTTTCTGGCCAAAGTAAAACGCCAACATCACATCAATACAAGGGTTGAATTAGGCTCGTATCTCCTTTTTCTCTTTGTTTATATTTTTCTGGCCAAATTAAAACTCCAACATCACATCAATACAAGGTTTGAATTGGGCTCGTATCCCCTTTTTCCCTTTGTTTATATTTTTCTGTCCAACATCACATCAACACAAGGTTTGAGTTGGGCTCGTATTCCTATATAATTCCACCCCCATTGACTTTTTATTTTCCCCTTATTTTTATTTTTCTGGCCAAGGTTAATTAAACTACAACATCACAACAACACAAGGTTTGAGTTGGGCTCGTATCCCTTATCAAACCTCTTATGCATTTTTTCCTCTCCCGTAAATGCACTGTAAATATTGTTCTCCTGTAAACGATAATGTGTAAATATAATCCCTGTAAAATACTGTTAATTCTCCTTTAAACGATAATGCGTAAATTAAAGCCCTGTAAATACTGTTAATAATTATTCTCCTGTAAACAATAATGTATAAATAAATGCCATGTAAATACTGTTCTCCTGTAAACGATAATGTGTAAATATAATCCATGTAAATACTGTTAATTCTCCTGTAAACAATAATGTGTAAATAAATATCAGCCCTGTAAATAAATAAATATCTCTGTTCATCCCTTCTACAGATGGCCCCACACCCGATACATCTTCTTGAACGAGGAGTCGCCAGTGGAATACGTACAGGAGAACTTGACCATCTATAAACACCTCTTCAATTGGACCATAACATACAGACTGGACTCGGACATTCCTCGTATGTAAGTGGTGGTAGCATCTCTGTCTGTCTGTCTTCCTTCCTTCCTTCCTTCTCGTCACCCTCCTTCCTTCCTTCTCGTCACCCTCCTTCCTTCTTCCTCGTCTTCCTTCCTTCCTTCCTCCTCGTCCCACTCCCAAACCCCCCCCCCCAAACCTGTCCCCTACTCCCGCACCCCCTTAATTAACACAACTTGATATACTGTATTAATTAATATATATATACATTGTTTAATTTATTTATTTTTGACATATATATTAAATCTCCTCGAATACAACTCGTGATTTAGAAATAATTAATTAAGTGCCAACTCAACATTTATCTCATATCTCAGTAAATCCTTTTCTTCCCTGACGAGGAAAGATATAAGCATAATTAATAAATATTTTACTTTCGTTATGTGCTGTGCATTACCTAGTCACTTCCAACTTTACAACTTGTTAACTTATCTCATTATTATTATTATTATTATTATTATTGTTATTATTATTATTATTATTATCATTACTATTATTTATTTTTATTATTTCCATGATTTCTCAGATTTTTATATTAAGTCTTTATAATTATCAAAGTATGGACAGTATAAGAGATGAACATTATACATTTTACATACATAATATACAGCTTATAATTATAACCACACGTTCACCGTCACAACTTTTAACAGGTATATAAAATAATAATAATAATAATAATAATAATAATAATAATAATAATATATACAATAACTTTTAGCTTGTGTGACGTGAATATAATCAATTGTCAACATCTGGTTTTGAGAGAGAAGGAAGTATTTTTTTAAGGAAAGTGAAGATAGAGAGGTGTGGGACAATCCAGATAAGGGGGTGCGGCAGTAGGGGGACAGGCTTGGGGGTGGGGGTGCGGTAATAGGGGGACAGGCTTGTGTGGGGGGGACTGGGGGGGGGGTGCGGTAATAGGAGGACAGGCTTGGGGTGGGTAGAAAGCCTGTCCCCCTATTCCCGCACCCCCCCCCCCCCCTCCAAGCCTGTCCCCCTACTCCCGCACACTCCAAACCCCCCCAACCCCAAGCCTTTCCCCCTACTCCCGCGCCCCCCTAATCCCCCCAAGCCTGCCCCCTACTCCAGCACCCCCCAAAACCCCCCCGACCCCCCCAAACCCCCCCCCCCCCCCAAGCCTGTCCCCCTACTCCCGCACCCCCTTAAACTATCTCTCTTTTATCTCATTGGTTGGCTGAAGTGTATGAAAAAAAGATGTATATTATAACTTCTCTCACAAATATATATATATATATAAAAAAAACCACACACATTAATATACGTCTCGCCCAAGTTGTTATCAATTTAGAACAGTAACTCAGAAC
Organism: Petrolisthes cinctipes; assembly: GCA_033782935.1. NCBI lineage: Eukaryota > Metazoa > Arthropoda > Malacostraca > Decapoda > Porcellanidae > Petrolisthes > Petrolisthes cinctipes. Next base: position 192,252 of record JAWQEG010002302.1, read on the forward strand.
GCACACTAACCACAGAACATTACAAGTTGTTATCATTTTAGAACAGTACAGTAACTCAGAACATGCACAAACCAGAACATTACAAGTTATTATCAATTTAGAACAGTGCATTAACTCAGAACATGCACACACACCAGAACATTATAAGTTGTTATCAATTTAGAACAGTGCAGTAACTCAGAACACACACTAACCACAGAACATTACAAGCTGTTATCATTTTAGAACAGTAACTCAGAACATGCACAAACCAGAGAGCATTACAAGTTGTTATCAATTTAGAACTGTACATTAACTCAGAACATGCACACACACCAGAACATTACAAGTTGTTATCATTATTGTGGTTCCCATGGCCGTCTGCACCCGTGGGAAACTCGAACTGAAACACGTATTGCTTCAACACCAACAACTCACACAGGTCACGTCACAGAGCTGGGTGGGTGGATGGGTTGGTTACAGTACAATCGAGCTCGTAAATTGGCGACCACGTACTTACTTAGATGTTTATGCCATTTGAGCTGGTAACATTTATTTGGTGAGGAATCAGAGTAGTTGGAACATAGTAGAGTGACATGATACAATCTTTCACTCACAATGACACCTTCCCCACACAGTGTTACCAGCTCAGATGACATAAATCTCTAACTAAGTACGTGGTCGCGAATTTACGAGGTCGGCTGTACAATCGCTGTCAGAAATTCACGTGTCATCTTATCTGCATCACCGAGACATGTAGTGTTCATGACTCGATCGAGATGTACAGCCACAATCAAATATCCACCGACCGACACTTTCCTTCCATCGTAGTAAAAAATATCTTGGTAATAAAGAACAACATGTGTATAATTTTGCAGCACCTAGTAATAATTGATTGAAGAGGTTGAGTTGACGTAAGGTGTTGTTGTATGATTATATTTTTTATGATATGATACCGCTTTATTTGCACGATGGAAGGAGTGTGGGTGGATATTTGATTGTGGCTGTACACACGTTTTCTACACCTAATAATCTCGAGTCTATGAACATCGCGTGCCTCGGTGAAGCAAGTGAGGCGACAGGACTTTTGCCGCTGACTGTACATACATACATAAAGGAGAATGGATCGAAGCAAAACAGTCAGAGCATAAATTTCACATTAGGCATCATATTTTTGGGATGACCTGAGAAGTTTAACTATTTAAATTTCTTGGTGTCAAAAATTAATTATTAGAGGCAATTGATTTCTCTACTAGTAAGCATATCTTTTCTGTGTCTTTTAGCGGATATATATATATTTTTTTGTTATACTGATTTTATGTTCGTTTTGTAGCCTGATAATGTTGGTTGTATTGTCAAACGTTACAAAAATTGAACAAGTTACACACACCATTATTTAGTAAGAAAAACCCACATGAATTCCGAAATGGTATGTATACTCTTTATATTATGTATGTGTGTATTATATTGTAGGTATGGTAATGTGTACCGTCGACGTCATCCTCTGCCACCCAGCCATCGTAACTATGCAGCTGGTAAGACTAAATTGGTGGCCTGGTTCGTCTCTAACTGTGATACTCGCAGTGGCAGGGAAATGTAAGTACACACACCTCTCCTCTCTCTCTTACTCACACATATATACACACAAATACAGGCAAACACACAAAAAAAACACATACACTCCATAAGTACACACACCTCTCCTCTCTCTCTTACTCCCACATACATACATACATACACACAAATACAGATAAACACATAGAAAAAAAACCACATACACTCCACATACAAACTCACATATACATATCCTACATGCAGAAACACGTGTAATGTTTACTTAATTAAAAGGAAGTAGGTGGATATTCGCCAGGATGACAAACAAAACAAAAGTACTATTAAATACAAATGTTAGTTACGCTTTCCATCTGCCATAAACATTATTTTGGCTGATGGTAAATTTATACGTGTGTGTGTGTGTGAGGTTTCGTTTAAGGTGGTAATTCACTTTTATTACATTGGAGTAGTGCCTTCATTCCTCCATAGTATATATACGAGGAAACAAGACCAACAGAGGAACAAATATAATGGTGTTCTGTTGCTTGGAATTAGTTTGGAGGATTCAGTTGCTCCAGATTTACCAACACAGAATTTTTTCCCCCTTATTAATCTTGGTGTAGTCACAATTATAGGTTTATATCAGTAATTACAATTGATGGTTTGGGATCATAAATTAATGGGTTTTCATTTACATACATTATAATTATAGAATATTCATGTTTTTGTTATCGTATTAAGTAGTGAGTCTGATACGTTGTCTATAAACTATATATGCATAATACGTTCCAAATATACTGGAAGAAAATTACATACAATATGCATATCGTGTTTCAAGTAGGCTATTGGCTATACTGTTTAATTTATATGTGTATCCATTCATCCAGCCTCTCGTTGCTCACTCGTTGCCTCTCCTACATACAGCTTGGTAAGGACCCTAACACAGTGGCTCCCCGTTGACGTGTTTGGTGAGTGTGGTAACTTCAGCTGTGCCAGGGTGGATATGAACAAGTGCTTCGCTATGCTCAGTGTTCGCTACAAGTTTTACCTCTCCTTTGAAAACTCTCTGTGCAGGGATTACGTCACCGAGAAGTTCTTTGACATACTGAGGTGGGATCTTCAGGGATGGGGTACTGTACTGTATATATTATTCTCGTATGATAGATAGACCTTTAGATTATAGGTAAGGACATTCGTGGTGTTGACAATGGCGTGGCACTGTACCGATACGATGGAGTTGTAGTGTGTCAATGGAGTCATCGTGTGTACAATTGCCAGCACTTATAACAGGTACAGGAGAATGGGACTGACAACGCTGCCTGTATCAGTTATAAGTGCTGGCAATTGTACAACAAGTATATTCCACTCCACTGTCAACACCATACATATAAGATCTTGACTATGACCAACCAACCAAACCCCAAACTTCAACTTCCCCGGCAGATTGGATGTGGTGCCAGTGGTGTATGGAGGTGCCAACTATTCTAAATTGGCACCACCACATTCGTACATTGATGCCCTGTCCTTCCCCTCAGCCAAGGCACTCGCTCTTCACCTCCTCTACCTCCACCACAACCACACCGCTTACAACGAGTACTTCAGGTCAGTCAGTCCCCTGCATCAACCCCCCCTCTCCCCCATCTAAAGGTTGACCTACTCAAGCGGTACTGTATTTAAGATAATGATTTCTCTTTATTTGGTACGTACAGTCGTGGTCAATACATATTTTACTATTATTATTATTATTATCCTAACCCATTTCACTCTTTCTATTGTTTCTTTTTTATTAGATGTGTTTCTTTTTATTGGGTCTTGTGCAGAATTAATAGTGAGGTAATAATCTGTTCCTTGACATAGCTTATAGGAATCTGCCTGTTCCCTGGTATAGTTTATAGGACTCAGCTGCTTCCCACACTCTTCAACATTAGATGACCCCCTGTAATTAAGGACCCTGTGATCGTGTATGAAAATTAGAGGCTTCTGATTCCTCCTGACTATGTACTCCTTCCCTATAGGTGGTGTTTCGTGGCAATATTTGAAGGACTCATTTATCTCCAATTTTCTGACTACATCACAGGGTCCCTTTAATTGACTGTTTACTTCCTTCAGGTGGAAGCGGTTTCACATTGTACGGCAAGACTTTTATACCTTCTGCAAGCTGTGTGAGAAGCTGCACACCGACACCACACCCAAGACTTACGACATTCACAAGTGGTTCGTGGAGGAATCCCACTGTAGAACCAAAGACACTCCGGAAATCAGTACCTTTCTATACGGTCATCGTCACCATCACCACCATCCCCATCATAACAAAACGAGTACCTCCACTTTACCTGGACACACCTGAATCATCTCATACTCTACCACCACCATCCCCATCACCACCATAACAAAACGAGTACCTCCACTTTACCTGGACACACCTGAATCATCTCATACTCTACCACCACCATCACCACCACTATCATCACCACCACAACAAAACGAGTACCTCCACTTTACCTGGACACACCTGAATCATCTCATACTCTACCACCACCATCACCACCACTATCATCACCACCACAACAAAACGAGTACCTCCACTTTACCTGGACACACCTGAATCATCTCATACTCTACCACCACCATCACCACCACTATCATCACCACCACAACAAAACGAGTACCTCCACTTTACCTGGACACACCTGAATCATCTCATACTCTACCACCACCATCACCACCATCCCCATCACCACCATAACAAAACGAGTACCTCCACTATACCTGGACACACCTGAATCATCTCATACTCTACCACCACCATCACCACCATCCCCATCACCACCATAACAAAACGAGTACCTCCACTATACCTGGACACACCTGAATCATCTCATACTCTACCACCACCATCACCACCATCCCCATCACCACCATAACAAAACGAGTACCTCCACTATACCTGGACACACCTGAATCATCTCATACTCTACCACCACCATCACCACCACTATCATCACAACAACAACAACAAAACGAGTACCTCCACTATACCTGGACACACCTGAATCATCTCATACTCTACCACCACCATCACCACCATCCCCATCACCACCACAACAAAACGAGTACCTCTACTTTACCTGGACACACCTGAATCATCTCATACTCTACCACCACTACAACCACACAACGACAACACAACAACCATAACCACCACCATAACACAACCACCACCACCACCACAATACAACAACATCACGAGTACCTCCACTTCACCTGGACCATCTCATACTAAACCACAATCACAACACAACCACCATCACCTTCCCTGGATATACTTAAACCATCTCATACTCCACCCCAATCACCATCACCACAACCACACAATCAATCACTTCCATTTACCTATACCCTGGCTCCCATTTGGGGGCCCGAGCATCTGCACGGCTTCGGTCAACCAGACTCGGGACTGTTCGGCCTGACAGTCTGGGGAACTACAACAACAACTTCCATGTACAGTACAGTACCCTTCCTGGACACACTTAATAAACACAACCCCATGCACTCACTACTACAACTACAATCCACCCTCTTCATTCACATATATACATTCTTAAATTTGCACAACCACTGGAGTTTTCGGTAATAATGATGAACTCCATTGACCATTTTCGCTGTATAGAGAAAAAATAAAAATAAAAAGTGTACTGTAAGATGAAGGTGTGCATAATTGTGTATGGTCTCTCTCCTACGTGTTTACACTTTCCTTCCGCCCTAGTCTAATTACCAATATAGGTAGTGGAGGAAGGGTAGCGCTCTCCAGTTACCTCACAGCTGACTACATACATGATTACATACATACATACATACATACATACATCCAGGTCTTGCTCGGATGGAACTAACTTATATTATTTTTTCCTTATCACAGTTTGTTTACCCTCTGAAAACTCACGATATAACTTTTGGGTTCAAATTCTCACTCTCTTGGCTTGAAATTCACCCTTTTTTCTTTCCATTTCCTTCCTGCTTGCTGTCACACCTCTCTATCACCTTCATCAGGCGCTATATGACCTCGCTGTTGCGGCGCCTAATATCAAACAACAAACAATCTGGAAACCCACCGATGTCTTGTGTGTGAAGGATAGAACGAAAGCATGTACAGTTGGACACATGAATGGGTGGTACAGCCCAGGTGAAAGATACTTGTCCCATTTGAGTAACCAGTGTCTATTATCAGGTACTTGCTTTTTATTACCATCCTCAATACTGACTTCTGCCCCTGATGATGTCTCCTATTTGGTACTAAGGAACTTGATATTGGCAGAAATTGACCATCTTTCACTTGGGCTGTACCACCCATTCACGTGTCCAACTGTACAACTGTGACCAAAGATACACTCGTCAATGATCCCGAATGTTTTATTGTTATTGTACCCTGAACATAACCATACATTATCAGAGTCTGTGGTGGAGACGAGACTAATCTTAATTATATATATATCCGAGTTAGAAGTGTATACATGTACAGTCATGAGATATAAGAGGTATCCAAGTCTTGTTGAAGTTTCGAATCATGATTGTGACATATCCTACCAACGAACCAAGTACAAAGCTTATCCTGTCTTATACTTGTTGGAAATCGTTTAATTAATATTCCATTAAGGGTGTAGTATACTTTGGGTGCATTAGAGCGCCTTGATTCCTCCAAAGTATGCAAGGAAACAGGACCAGGTTAACAAAAATAACATTGCCCTGTTCCATGGACTACCTTGGAGAAATTAGTTACTCCACATTTACCAACTCGAAGCAGACTTGGATACTTTTTAGTGCTCGTGGCTGTACCCTGTGGGGAGAATGACTTTCAGTGTGTGTGTGTGTGTTTATGTGTGTGTGTGTGTGTGTGTGAGGTTGGCATGCAGGGTATTGATTCCCCTAAAATTTTAATAAGTCATTCCTTCAAACAGAATTCCTCAATGTATAGGTGTTGATATGAGGCATAGTTTGAAGGAATCAGTAGGGTTTACACACACACACACACAGTGAAGTAACAATATGATATAAAGTGGGAAATTTCCAGTTAAAAAAAAAAAAAAAAAAAAAAAAAAGTGCATAATGAAACCTACACCGGCATCCACAAGGAAAATACAGAACATCAAAATAAAACAAAAGTAAAACAAAGAAAATGAAACTATTAAAAAAGAATAAATAAAAGGAAAAACAAGATGTCAAAATGAAGTGGAGTTTGTGTTGTGTGTGACTGACTGATTCCTACTAATTAGACTATAGAACAGATCCTTATTTTCATATGTTTCACTCGTGGAATCAGTTTGGAGGAATCAGTTGTCCTTCAGGCTTCAAGTCGACCACAAGTGCCATGCAGACAATGATTTTAACAAGGCTGACGTCAATCTTTAAGGACTCCGAAATAATGATTAATAAATACAAATGTAAAATAAATGTAAAATTCTTCCATTTTGCCCACAACAGAGAGTGCCATTGAGATGAGGCTGCTTTATTATGTTCCACGGGATGCATACTGAGAAAATGTTAATCTGTCAAAAGATATAGGATGTCTCCCTATGTGTTACTGTTTTAATGTTTGTCTTGTTGTTTGCTCAGGAAATTTAGAATACGTTGTGTCCGATAATTCTGTCCCCACCCCTCTGTCTGTCTGTCTGCCTTTCCTCACGCATTTTAGTGATAGCACAATGTCTTGCACTCAGCAGTAGAGGAACAGTGTCCCATGTAAACATCAAAGTTCATGCCATTGGGACATGTGAAGAGGTTGGACTCGTTGGGAGGACCGTACTCACTGCAAAGGTAGAAACTGCGACAGTCGTAAGGGTAGGGAATCTCTATACCCTCCTTCATGCAGAAGGAGTTGCAGAGGTCGGCCTCGTTGCAGCACACTGAGGGGTCAGCGACGCAGTTTACGCCGTCGAAGTTGGGGACATTGAGTGGGCACTCAAAAGGGCCGTCTGCTCCTGAGGGTAGGCAGACATAGTAAATACCACAGTTGAGTGGATCACCGACGTAGTCCATGGTGTTATTACATGGAGTGTGGCATTCCTTGAAACAGGTAATGGTACATGTGGCGGTGGGGCTACACTCGTTGGTGAGGGGGTCAAAGACGGGAGCTCCCTCGGGGCAATACAGCGAGGCATCTGAGGGTAGTTCATTGGCCAGGCAGTAGTAGTATTTGTAGCAATTGCGAGGGTCAGCCACCTTGTCCCCTTGTTGCTTACCTGTACAGTCCAGCTGACAGCTGCTCTGCACCACGGACTGAGGGGAGATTCAAAAGCTTAGCTGAATGTACAGCCATAACAATAGGGGCTGTATATGTAAACAATCTGCTCGATAATATAATGACAATACGGATTAGATATCTTACAATTGCTTGAAGACAACAGGAATTACAGCTAACTTCCACCAAGGTGGTACAATACAGCTGGACACACAAATGAAAGGTACAATGCTGGCTCGGTTTTGTCTCATATGGACATTAAAAGTCTGAAAAATTTACAATGCTGAGCCAGGTATAGGTTCGAACTCAGTATTAATCATTAGTGCTTGTTTAGCAGTTCAACAAAACACAGATACTATACTCACATGTGGGAAACAGATGAGGAAGAGGGAGATGGCCTGGAAAAGGAGGAGAGAGTATGATAAAGGCGACATTGTGTTTCTAACTCCTCGTGCCTTATCACTTACTCTGAATGTTCCCCCTGATTTTAATAAAGGATTACTGACAACAATCCAAGAGTATTTATTTTCCTTGGATCTACAATTAGGATTCTGTTTGTAAGTCGTCGTTGCTGTTGACCTTCTCAGTGACCGCATGCAAACACACAACTCTAAACAACAACAGCCTCACACTGCCGGGCTCTTGTGAGAAACTAACCTGGGAATCACCAACACTGCTTCTCAAATACCAACAAAGACTCTCATCAGGCGACAGACCTTTGTTTTGGTGTGGGAATGAGATGGGGTGGGTCGAGATAAGAATGTCAGATAAGAATGTCAATATTTTCGATAGGCATAGATAGCCACTGTATACAAGTTGATGATGCTCCGCCCACAAGATAATTATTTATTTATTTATTACGAAATCACATGGGCGAGTTTGTTTGTTTATGTCTGTCCTGTTGTGGTTTGGGTAGTCACGTGGGTTGGGTTTTTATATGCTCCATAATAATATAATACGATTTATTATCTCAGTTTGTAATCGGACCCAAGCACACCAGCAGAAAAAAAAAAAAAAAAAAAAAAAAAATATATATATATAAAATAGTAATAATAAAATTTAAAAAATTATATAATGTAATATAATATAAAGGAAATGAATACATAGATAAATAAAATATATATGATCAACAAATATATAAATAAACAATAAGAAAATCAATTAATGAACAATAAATAAAATAATAAATGAAAGTTATGACAATCAACTACACAAAAGTATTAAAATTTAAAGCCGGCAGACTGAAGAGAATAAATCTTTCACAGATCCCTTAACGCTATATAAAAATAAAAATAATAATAATAATAATATAATAATAGTAATAATATAATAATAATAATAATAATAATAACAATAATAATAGTATAACAATAATAATAATAACAATAATAATATAATAATAATAATGATAATAACAATAATAATAATAATAATAATAACAATAATAACAATAAAAATAATAATAATAATAATAATAATAATAATAATAATAATAACAATAATAATAATAATAACAATAAAAATAATAATAATAATAACAATAATAATAATAATAACAATAATAATAATAATAATAATGTTCCCGTATTATCTCCATAAGCAGAGTTGTTGTTGTTGTTGTTGAAGTTCCTAAAGTTGTCTCCATCAGCAGAGTAAATATTAAGGGGGTGCGGGAGTAAGGGACAGGCTTGGTGGGGGGGGGGGGGTGCGGGAATAGGGGGACAGACTTGGGGGGGGGTAGAAAGCCTGTCCCATATTCCCGCAACCCCCTAACCCCCCCCCCCCACCAAGCCTGTCTCCCTACTCCTGCACCCCCCTAACCCCCCCCCACCAAGCCTGTCTCCCTACTCCCGCACCCCCCTAACCCTCCCCCCCCCCCACCAAGCCTGTCTCCCTACTCCCGCACCCCCCTAACCCCCCCCCCCCCCCCAAGCCTGTCCCCCTATTCCCGCACCCCCTTAAACAGTTAATTATGAAGAGGAATAAAACCAAGTGCACAGCAAGTACTCAACTCTATTCAGCAAAAAGTGATCAATTTTTTTTTTTTTTTTTTTTTTTTTTTAAATCTTTATAGGCTTCATCATGTCCGTTACCGTATCAATTTTTTTTTTTTTTTTTTTTTTTTTTTTATCTTTATAGGCTTCATCATGTCCGTTACCGTATCAATTTTTTTTTTTTTTTTTTTTTTTTTTTTTTTTTATCTTTATAGGCTTCATCATGTCCGTTACCGTATCAATTTTTTTTTTTTTTTTTTTATCTTTATAGGCTTCATCATGTCCGTTACCGTATCAATTTTTTTTTTTTTTTTTTTTTTTTTTTTATCTTTATAGGCTTCATCATGTCCGTTACCGTATCAATTTTTTTTTTTTTTTTTTTTTTTTTTTTTTTTTTAATCTTTATAGGCTTCATCATGTCCGTTACCGTACCAATTTTTTTTTTTTTTTTTTTTTTTTTTTTTTTTTTTAAATCTTTATAGGCTTCATCATGTCCGTTACCGTGGCCCAGGTCAACTGCTACTCACAGACATCTTCCTCTACAACATAATGATATATTTATTGTTAAGGACAGATAGGTTCACAAAGGGCATCAGTGGAACAGCGGCTCAACCTGTAGTCAAAAATTTCCCCTGGTTCACATGTCATGGCTGAGGCTGGGTCTGGAGGGCCATATTCGGTACAATTGTAGTATTTGTGGCAGTCTGTTGGGTGTGGAAGGAGGGAAACCAAAACGCTACAGTAGGTTTTGCAGGGTATAGGGCAGCAAGAGTCCTCGTCTCCCACACAAGTTTCACCGTTAAAATATGGAGAGCTAGAGCCCTGACACTCAACGATGTCTGTCAACTCTCCGTAGCAAAAGTAATATTTTTGACAGTCATGTGGGTGAATGAGGCGGTCACTTTCCTTGCAGGTGAGGGGACAACAAGCTGGGAAACAGGGAATATCAACACCACTAGGGTTAGACACACACTCTAATATTACGGGATGAAAGGACTCGTTTTCCGGGCAAGGGTAACTGTCCGTGGATAAAGTGCCATCTGGAAAACAAATAAAGAACTGGGTGCAGTCCTTTGGGTTAGGTAGCTGGGAGCCTGGTGGTAGAAGTGAACAGTCAGGAATGGGTAGACAGTCCATGGGGTATGAAGAGGGAGGGGCTGTTGTTGTTGTTGGTGGTGGTGCAGCTGTGGGTGGTGTAGCTGTGGTTTGTGCAGCTGTGGGTGGTGCAGTTGTGGGTGGTGCAGCTGTGGGTGGTGCAGCTGTGGGTGGTGCAGCTGTGGGTGGTGTAGCTGTGGGTGGTGCAGCTGTGGGTGGTGCAGTTGGGAGTGCTGTAGTGGTTGTTGGTATAGGAGCACAACACTCCTCCACTTCAGTTTGGCAATTATTACCATCAAAGTATAAATAGTCAAGCGGACAATATAATGGGATATCTGGAAGCGTACAATCATAATACAATCTACAGTCTGTTGGATATCTAATTTTTGGTATGCCACTTTCACATATGTCGGGGCACTGGGACTTCTGTATAAATGGTTTGAGAGGTGTGGCTGCAACAGTACAACACATGGTCCTGTCAGAGTTACACGCCTTGCCGTCAAAGTAAGGGGCGTGGCTGGGACACGTGAGGGGTACAGAGGGGTTGTCACAGCTGAAGTATGTGTGGCAGTCAGTGATGTGTGGCACCAAATCCTCAGATCGGCAGGTTGTCTGAGCCACACACCTGCTGTCGCCATCAGCAGAAGCCTTCTCACACACCTGTACAGAGAAAGTTGTGGTTAATGGTGCTCCCTTGTTGTTGTTGTTGTTGTTACAGTTGTTGGTTGACCCATTAAATCTCTAGCCTGGTGTAGACTGTAACAACACATGCTTAAAAATATATTTAGTAATTTTGCTGCTTGGGTAACTTGGCCTCAACTCAACAGGGTCATTGGATTTATGTCCTGTTACGGTAGGTCCACATAGGATAGGTGCTCTGAATTAAGGGGTTGATCTATGTTGCGCAAACTGGAGGGTCAATGATTCCTTAAACTTTTGCCAGAAAATGGTACCTCAAAGTTCGAGGCGAGAAAGTTTCTACCACTGAATCAGCCATGTGTCTCCAGGGAAAAAAACAACATCCTTAAATTGACGAGATTTCGGCAATTTTCACGACACGATCCTGCTCTTCAAGTGTTGACGATATCGAGAACAAATATGGCCGCTGATGATCCATCTGTAATGTTATTAAGCCTAGAAAATTATATTAAAATACATGTGTGCTGTTGAAATGACAAAAATGGACCAAAATGATGCAGCAGAAAGTGGCTGTTGAAGTCCCACTTGGCGGGAAAACAAATAAAGTGCTTTAACGACGACGATATATTTACCCCCTCAGATCCTACTGCTGTATTGTTCTTGTCGTTATTGTTATGACAAATAACAACTAAGTACTGTGAAACCGGACCTCTAATACCTCTTTGTTCCAACACGGTGAAAAGCCTACAAATAAAGAAACTTGCCTAAATAGAGTAAAAAGTTAGAAGGTACTTATAGGCTAGCCGACGGGAGAGAGAGGTGGTGTTGGTGTTCCCGCCAACACTGTGTTCGTTCTTCCGTCGTAGCTCTGACTTGGTCGTTATTCTTAACTTCTTTAGTTACTTCTTGAGGCTATTGCAGGCTTTAGATTTTCAAATTGTATTGAATCTTGTTAAAAAATAATCAAAATTACAAAAAAATAACATGCTTTAACTTTGCTTAATTTATATTTACGGTGTATCTTGACCTAAAATGAATGGATTCGAACGATACAGCACCTCCGAGCCTAATGAACAACCAGCCTTATTTCCCTACTATACCCAGTTTTCCCTTGTCATTTGGCAATTATATAATAATATTTGTTATATTAAAAACATAATAACGTGTCAGATATTTTATTTAAGGCAAAATAGATCAAAACATCTGAGATATAAGAAGTTTGGACACGTTGCTTTAAGAGCCAGTATACAGGGTGTATCGCGACGTATAGTATTAACTTACACCAGAGAGATATAAAATATAATTTTGAGTATATTTTGTTGTATAAAGTATGCTGTGTGTGATCTCAGTAAAGTACAATGAATACTGATAAAAACTATTTAACTTGTGTTGTCAAATGGCGGTGAGCGTCGGAGGGAGTGGTAGCCTAATATGTTTTCGGTCCAAAGAGGCCTTATTTATTTCATCTTAATAAGTTTTATGATTATTGCAATATTTATGTGATGTTCTATATCGTACATTGAATCTTATTTTCAATGCAGAGGGATAATACCAGGCCTGTATAAGAAGAAAATCCGTGAAATGTAGGGAAATGCTAAGACTTGCAATTTACCTAACCTCCAAAAGATATTAATCATATTTCGTCGAATATTATTTGTAGGGGCCTGGTATTATCCCTCTGCATTGAAAATATGATTCAATGTACGTTATATAACATCACATAAATAATGAAATAATGATAAAACTTGTTAAGATGAAATAAATAAGGCCTCTTTGGTCCGAAAAATGTTTTAGGCTACCACTCCCTCCGATGCTCACGTGACACCGAATTGACGAAATATTCTCAAATCTCGACTAGCTCGTGTGACCAGACACAGTTAAAATTGACGGTGAATAATAATATTGACGGTGAAACATTGACGAAAAAATGACTCGTGTGACCCCGCCTTTACAGGGTGTATCGCGACGTATAGTATTAACTTACACCAGAGATATATAATATAATTTTGCTTATATTTTGTTCTATAAAGTATGCTGTGTGTGATCTCAGTAAAGTACAATGAATACTGATAAAACTGTTTTAACTTGTGTTGTCAAATGGCGGTGAGCTTCGGAGGGAGTGGTAGCCTAATATGTTTTCGGACCAAAAAAGCCTTATTTATTTCATCTTAATAAGTTTGATCATGATTGCAATATTTATGTGATGTTATATAACGTACATTGAATCATATTTTCAATGCAGAGGGATAATACCAGACCTGTATAAGAAGAAAATCCGTGAAATGTAGGGAAATGCTAAGGCTTGCAATTTACCTAACCTCCAAAAGATATTAATCATATTTCGTCGAATATTATTTGTAGGGGCCTGGTATTATCCCTCTGCATTGAAAATAAGATTCAATGTACGTTATAGAACATCACATAAATATTGCAATCATTATAAAACTTATTAAGATGAAATAAATAAGGCCTCTTTGGTCCGAAAACATATTAGGCTACCACTCCCTCCGATGCTCACCACCGAATTGCCGAAATATGCTCAAATCTCGATTAGTTCGTGTGACCAGACACAGTTAAAATTGCAGATGAATAATAAAATTGCAGGTGAATAATTGACGAAAAATTGGCTCGTGTGACCGCGCCTTAATTAAAAACGTCACTCACCAGCAGTGTCATGAGGGCCAACCAAAGGGAAGCCATATTGAACAAGAAAGGCCGAAGTAGCATCGGTTGACTGGTTGTTCGAAAGGCAGGCAGGCAGTCAGGCAGTCAGGGAAGGAGGGATGAAGACAAACAGACAAGTCGAGAGGCCGGGAAGAAGCAGAGAGAAGTCGGGGAGAGAACGCCAGGAGATATCAAACAGCTCGTGGCTCCAGAAAAGTGAAAGTGGCCGGATCTGGGTACCGAAATATTTATATCTTAACACACACATACACACACATATATTGCGTCATAGGAGAGGGATTACGGGGAAACAGTGAGGTTGATTGATGGGAAGTGGGAGGATGGGGGAAGGGAAAGGAGGGACTGGAGGTAGCGAGGTGGAGGGAGGTGTGAAATTGAGGTGGAAAAGAATAAGAAAGGCAAATTAAAACAAACCTGACAAATTTGGGTGAAATAATTCCATCCTTAAAAAAAAAAATATTTGAGAAAGAAAATCTATTAATCTTCTGCAATATCCATGACATACCAAACCTGTCCAATATATCCTAATAATTATATCCTAATAAAAACCCCAAGGTCAGTAAGCAGAGACAAATTTGACAATGCTGGTATAAACTTCGTAGGTAAACATTGTGGTGACATTATTAAAGGATCAGCCCCTGTTGAGTTTCGTCAGCTTATAACATATTAAACTGGTGTGTTGTTTGTAGCCAAAAGGTTATGCCATGATTTTGGTGTTATGTACTGACGACAGAATAATAAGAATAATAATAAAAATCGCCTGGTGTTAGACTAACTATAAAGAATTAATAAAATCCTCAATCGTTGTATAATTAAATGGGTTAGTTAGGTCTGATGTGTTCGATGATGTGTTCAGCGAATAGAAAACTTCAGATTTCTGCAAACTGGGCTACATAAACCCACCATCACTTATATTTTTAAACAATGTCTCCTCTTCTGTAAGGCAGCCAATACTCTTCTGGAGCTAACCATACACAAAAATACACTACGAAAGTTCAGTAAATGTACAATATGTCTTCGCTTGTTTTCATAATACCTTAGTTTAATTTCTTAGTTGATATTCCTCACTCAGAGTCCCTGATTCCATACTTTTACACATCAATCAGCCCATAATCCCTTAAAGGCCAAACAAAGCAGTCACTCTCATCCCTCGTGTAGACGTTTCTCTAATTCCTCACGTCAGTCATCGTATAATCCCAACATAAATTATTTTATGTCCGTCACATCAATCACCCCAAATCTCTTACTTATCATTCAAAATCCTTTAATTCTCATCAAACAGAATGAGTCTGACACGAGGATCAAACACGTCAGACGCTCTCCCACTTCCTCAAGGTTGACTGTTGACTGTGTTAACAATTTTTTTTAAACACCGAGTCACAATTGTAGAAAATTTATATTGTCAAGAGACTGTACACGTAAACATTATTAGTTTTCTCATTTAGTACAGGTTTTTATGTTGATTGGGTTTGTTTACAGTCATGTTCTTAAAAAGGCATGAAGGCGCAAGCATGGTGTTGGGAAGGACAATTTTTTTTTTTTTTTACATGTATATACAATCTTTTAAGCAATTCCCAAAACTGTTTTACAATAAACAACTGATAAAAACTGTTTTTATTTTAGGTACATTTACAGAAGTACTGGCTTCACTATATTGTATATTTTAGTATCATTACCCACTATTTTGGACCATTCTAAGACACTTTTCATCTATGGTGTTTCTCTCAGAGATGCTATGTTTACAAACATAATTTGGAAATTAGTCTGACCTAACCTGACCTAACCTAACATAGACCACAGCAGACTACCAGGACCTAACCTAGGCAAACTACCGGGACCTAACCTGGGCAAACTACCGGGACATAACCGGTGTAAACTATCATAAAGTGACAGGGGCAAATTCGCGGTACCTAGCCGGATGTGGTAACACTGCGCGGCCCTAGCCAAAAACACAGTACTTCTGTAATAATACCATAATTTATCTATATTTCTAACCCTGGCAAACTACCGGGACCTAACCTGGACAAACTACCGAGATATAACCGTAGTAAAGTACAGGAAATGGCCGGGGCAAAATACTATGGGATTTAGCCGGATCTGGCAACACTGCTACAAAACTGCAATTATTTCAATAAATACCCAAAATAGTGGATAATGATACTAAAATATACAATATAGTGAACTCAGTACTTATCTACGGTATTATTACAGAATAACTGGGTTTTTGGCTAGGATCGCGCAGTGTTACCACTTCCGGCTAGGTCCTGGGAATTTGCCCCAGTCACTTTATGATAGTTTACACCGGTTATATCCCGGTAGTTTGCCCAGGTTAGGTCCCGGTAGTCTGATGTTGTCTAGGTTAGGTTAGGTCAGGTGAGGTGAGGTCAGACTAATTTCCAAATTATGTTTGTAAAACGGGGCATATCTCGAAAACGGGGCATCTCCGAAAGAAACACCATAGAATAAAAGTGTTTTAGAATGGTCCAAAATAGTGGGTAATGATACTAAAATACACAATATAGTGAACCCAGTTCTTCTGTAAATTTACTTTATCTACTTTTACCAAATATAGGCCTATATACCTTGGATATATATATATATATATATATATATATATATATATATTGTAAGTGCCAACTTGGTAACACTGCTTCACACATCAGTCTTCATGTGGTTTGTGGAGTGGTTGTCCGCGTTGCTTTGTGCTCCTTGTCATATAGAGAATAATGTAGTTTTTATAATCTTCTCATATTGATTTACTATACTAACGATACACAGCAACACCAGTCACGTTTTTGGAGGCCACATCATTTGTCAGGTGAGGGCAAAGTACCACAGCTTCATCCAATACAAGGTCAGCCACATTATAGTTAGAAAAAAAAAAAAAAAAATGTAATATTGGTTTTTACCGGGCGAAAATTTACGTCTTTTCGTGTTTATTAGTTTTAATCGTACCGTATATTTATTAACACGATTACAATTTATTAACACAATATTCTCAAAGTACATAATTTATAAGTTAGGAGGTTATTTTAGGATGTCGACTCGAAAGATAATTGGTGTATTTTCGTAAAGCTATAACTCATTCCTTGTAGGCTATTATTTTGTAAGTGCCACAAGATAACGTAATTCAGAATATGAGACAAGTACTACTGTATGATTTTGAAAGTGAATAACTAACTACTTGTAGGATAATATAAAAGCTGTATCGTTATCTATTATTCATCTTATATTAATTTTGAAAGTCATACAATTATAATAGACTACCCCAATCATTAAAATGTTATGTAACCGTAAAAAAAAACAAAAACTACAGCAGAGCTACTGTTATTCTGAGCCCAGTTAGGTCTGATGAGAAACAAGAAGAATCGTTATTATGTAAAGTCCTGCATGTTCGTTTGTATGTTGTTATAGTGTGGAGTAAATAAAATACGTCTGCTGATGTAGGTTAGATATGTATATTAACTTTATTGATCACAACATTATAATTATATACTGCACATATTGTATGCTTTGATTGGCAAAACTATTGAGACCATACTGTAGCCTATGCAAGAAAAATATTGTAGTGGGCCAAGTAGGCTAGTTCGATGACCGGTACGACAACCATTTCTTGGAGCCATGGTATCGTACTGGTTGGTCATCGTCATAGTGTAGCCTCTGTCCATTCTTGCATAGGCCTGCTCTAGACATATTAATATATACTAACAATCAGTCCACCGAATTGAGTTTATATTATATGAAGGCGAAGGATTAAATTTTTTACAATCTGTAGGAACGATTAGATCTATAACCATACTGACCATAAGCCATATTATCAATAGAGCCTGAAGGTCCAATTATACAGTATTAAATCCTTTTGTGTCAAGCCGGTTTGCTATAATGACCCAAATCTGAGCTCTCTTAATATTCCTATGATAATAATATAAGGTCGAATAAATTCCTGTTGGACAGTTGCACCCCTTTTTATATGTAGTTGTTTATTGTGTACTTAAGGGCCATGTGATCGTGTATGAAAATTGGAGGCTACTGATTCCTCCTGACCATGCCATGAAACAAACAAGCTTCTTCCATATAGGTGTGTGTTTGTTTCGTGGCAATATTTGAAGGACTCATTTAGGCTACCTCCAATTTTCTTATTACATCACACAGTCACACACACACACACACACACAGGGTTCCTTAATGTGAGCATGGTGTAAATTTAGGTTTGTTGCTGAGGTTGACACTGTTAGCTGTTCTTGGTAATGGATCGATTCACCCTTATGTAATTTGGTTAATTGTCATTTTATTTTGACTACCTGCAGGTTTTAACAGCAAGCCAGTGAACAACTCGGCTAAGATCTAGGAAAATATTATATCTGTATTGATGCCTTTTCACTATTTAGTGTTTTCTTTAACTTGTATCACGATCAACTGCAGGTGAATTTTTTTTTACCACGGAGAAACCACCAGTGATAGAAAATTGTTTAGCCAAGATGTGGGAATAAAGTAGCTATATTTACTTTTGCTGATATACGTATTTTTATTGAAAATTTGTCAACGGGAAATCGAAACTGACTTAGCAAACCGTTGTCAGGATTGGATAAATTGATGTATAGACAAATGATAGTAGCATCAACATAACCTAATTGTGGGCCACATGATATATTATATATGATATTAAAGACAATATTTGTATGCAAATCAATAATAATAATAATAATAATAATAATAATAATATACGGTTTAGTATACAGTATGTTTGTAGTAATGAAATGATGTTCTAGCAGAGGAGTTTTGTAACTGTTCTTGGGTTACAGTTACGGTTTTTAACAGTACTGTATTGAAAGTGGGCAACGGAAAGGGAGTAGGTTCCTCTTGCCATTTAGTTCAGTAATAGCATAAGTGATCATTGCTTAATACACACAAGTTTATATATAATTTATCCCAGTTATTTTAGTTTATAATATTGTGGGATAAGCCTACCCTATAAAAGCATGGATAAATGGCTGGATCGTAGGAAGACAGAGGTCAGCTTAGGTTACAGAAAATTCAAGTGGGGTCAGGTGAAAATTGAGTGGTAGGGACATGTAATAGACAGCATTAGATAATTACTGACAGGTATGGATGAGCACTAGATACACAGGATGTTACTAAAGGGTTATTCAACAGGTCAGGTGCGGGAAGGGTCGTAGGGACAATTGTCAGGCAAAATACAATAGGGATAAGTGGGTATGAAATTGAATACGAGGTCCGAACTACAAGACTGGATGACAGCCTGGCCGCTGCTGCTTTCGCAATAGAAATAGCTGGGGAAGCAGTAGGGGCACACACTGAAGTAGCCTTCTGCTGTGCATTGCATCGAGGTCAAACAGCCGCTTGGGGTGCTTGTACTTCCTCCCGAGCTTGGGGTGGTGGTGGTACTGATGATGGCGGAGGGCACACAGAGGGTAGTGCACGATGCGTCTGCTGAACAGTGGCGAGTTGTTATGTCGAAGTACTGCCCTGAGGGACACGAAGGGTGGTAGAGCTCGTTTGCTGGACCTTCCACCAAGCAGATGTAGTATTTTGTGCAGTCATCCGGGTCGATGATCTGGAGATTTATATCATCGCCTGTACAGTAAGGATCACAGAGAGCACTGGAACCAGCGCAGCACGCCGCCTGATCACCTCCGCATTTTACTCCGTTAAACCAGGGTGTTTCAGGCTGGCAGGTGGCCGGACCAATTGGGTCTGGTGACGTACCATCACAGATATAAAACTTAGTGCAGTCTGTGGGGTCTACAATTGCCCCTGGTGTTACTATATCTGTGCACGTCACGGGACAACTACCAGGGGCTGGGGTGGGGCATTTTGAAGGGTCATTACCACAATAACCAGGAATGTCAGGGTCAAAGTAAGGTGCATCGTTGGGACAGGTGAGAGGGCTATCGGAGGGTACATCGCCAAACAAACAAATATAAAACTGTTGACAGTCGCACAAGCTCACTACAGCCTCGCCTTCTGGACACGATTCCGGTGCACAGGCATCTCGAAACACTCCTCCGGCGACCACCACCTGTTGGACAAAGGAAGAGAAATTCCAGTACAGTTGGTCAATAATCTTTAATTTTCTGAGTATGAACACTATAAACAAATGAACACCCTGCCACAACCTTAAGTATAAAT
Organism: Petrolisthes cinctipes; assembly: GCA_033782935.1. Classification (NCBI taxonomy): domain Eukaryota; kingdom Metazoa; phylum Arthropoda; class Malacostraca; order Decapoda; family Porcellanidae; genus Petrolisthes; species Petrolisthes cinctipes. The sequence goes on from JAWQEG010002302.1 coordinate 212,583, forward strand.
TACAGCACTAAATTGATAGTTTACAATACTAGGATATCCTAAATGCACCCGTCGTGGCTCAGTGGCATGACCTATGTTGTAAACTTTGTAAAGTAATATAAAATTTCGAAAACATCAGAGTGGGTTCGAATTTTAGTGGCCAATAGTAAACTTGGTAAAAAAAAAAAAAAAACGATCGTTGTAATTCTCGTGTGAAACATTTTGACTACAGATGATGGACACCGAAAAATATCTTGTATATTCCCGGGGCATCATAAGCTGTGCCTATCATTTACTGAACCATCAGACCCAGCCTGCTCCATAGTTTATTTTATTATTTACCGTAGTTTTTTTTTTTTTTTTTTTTAACCTTGTGTATAATTTCGAACCCTGACCATGATAGAGGACATGGGGTTCATAGGCTATATTATTGTTCCGTCCTAAAACCGTATAGAGAATTATTGACAAGAACTTGACTTCATATGAAATGAGTACCGTATCTAAAACCATATAACGTAGTTCCTTTACAAAATATAACGAATCGTGTTATTTGGCCTTGAATATTTCGGTCTTCATACACGGACGACTAGTACCGGTAAGTGCAACAATTTATCCGGATCCGAACAGTTATATAGTTAATAACCTTGCATGCAGTAGCCTAATGTGACTGAACACAGTACCGTATTTACATTCAGATACAATTGTAGGCAGCGCAATAATGTTAGGTATGGCTCGGGATGAACTGAGAGACTGAACGAGTAGGCTGTAGGGGGAAGGTAAATAAAGTGATCTTTCTTAATTAAGGCGAACAAAAAAGTCTGACGTTAGCGAGATTTAAGTATTATACTGTAAATGTCGGAAGATGTTAATTGTGACTAACAGTGTATTAATTAAAGCCAAATTTTGGATCAGTTGAAGAGAGGAAAGGGAATGTCTCACACTATTGATTACTGTATATCCTACCACACTCCACCTCACCCAACACCACTCATCTCTCCAGACTTATCTCACCGGAATGATGAAGGAGAGAAAGGTGAGCTTGTCCATGGCTAATTGGAGATGTTGACTGAATACCGCCAGTGCTGTACTTGCTCTGTTTTATATCCGTCACCAAACCACATGCAATGACCACAATTGGGGGTGGAGTCCATTGTTGGCATGCCTTTGGAAGCACACACATGGCTTGATTGCATCACACACACACACACACACACACACACACACACACCTGTTGATAGCACAGTATTGTTCCCAGAATGTACAGGGTGTCCCAAGAGAACCTTCCTATTCAGTTGGTTGTTTAGATTACTTAGTGATAAGCTCTAGTGCACTAGGTACATACCTTATAACATTAGGCTACAGAACATACATACAATCACATTATCTATTGTTTATCTCTAGTAGTAATCTTTATAGTTGCAACAATTGCTGGTAATGTCTATGTTTATGTGGTGTAATAATGGTTTGCTTCTGACGTCATATCTATGGAAATTCCAACAGGAAATACCCAGGAACATAATACAAGTGTCAAGTGTACCTAACTGACTGAACATTGTGTTGTTAAAGGGGAGGTACAGTGTTGATAGCCTAGATCCAGATTAGATTATTCCTCCAAACTATTCCAAGCAACAGGCCACCGTTATTTTTGTTAATCTGCTCCTGCTAGCATACTTAATTAAGAGGAATCAAGGCGCTCCAATGTAACAAACATATACCGTACTATAGGACTACCCACTTGCATTCCTGGTAGATACGGGACTTCTAATGTGTGTTACTTACATGTGGTCGTCTCAGTTCTTGGGAATCTCTACATCAACCGTACAGTAACAAAAGGCAAATTTTGTCTGTCTGTCGGATTGTATTGAAATATTGTTGAGTTTACTAAAATATTTCCGAATGGAGAGTTTTAAACCTGTACTGTACCAGATGTTTCTCCAAGCCCCGGAATAGTTTAATACGGTACCTGCTGTACTAAAATCCATCTTAATATTTGTGGAGTAATGAAGGGAAATGTGCTAAAAAATATCACTGCTTCTCTTAGATTTTTATTATTATTATTTTTATTTTTAAAGCACATTTGGCTTTCCCAGGGGCCACCACTTCCCTTTGCAGTGTCATCAGCCGCGGGGTTGGGGGTGGGGGGAATTAGGAGGGTTCACTACTTGGTATGGGTTCAGACCAATTTCTCGAACCGGCTTCTTTTCGCACTCGCATGTTCAGTTGCGGACACATGAAACAGACACACTTGAAACTGGGCCCCTCATTGAGCATATAATTATTGTCTGAGACGACTTGTGTAGTGGCTCGACCTGTAATTATTATGCTCAATGAGGGCCCAGTTGTTAGTGTTTGTTTCATTATATCCCAACTGTACTTTATATTATAGGCCACATGGGAGTTTGCAGAAAATACCAGAATCAGTTCCGTATCAGAGACCAGGGCCGGTATACACAAAATATCTTAGAATTTTGGACTATATAGTTCGTATGTTTGCAATAGCCTACTGACCTTGTCATAGTGTTTCAGGCTCATGTCGAAGCTGTGAATGGTTTTATTATTCTATTAGTATGAGTTGTTATTATGATTTCGAAGCAGTGTCTGGTTCCAGTCCTTGCCATGTGTCGGGTTCCAGTCCTTGCCATGTCGAAGCAGTGAATGGTTTTATTATTCTATTAGTATGAGCTGTTATCATTTCGAAGCAGTGTCGGGTTCCAGTCCTTAGTATGAGCTGTTATTATCATTTCGAAGCAGTGTCGGGTTCCAGTCCTTGCCATCAATAAAAGCTTACCAACAAAATTTTAACTTACGAGTAAACTTTGTTTTTGTGAATACGGGCCCAGTTCATTATTTTAATACCTTATTGATTTTTGGCTTGATAGTTGTTTAAGGTTATAGTGTACTTTTGATACCGTATCGTACATTAGGACACTTTGATTACTCCAAAGTATGCCAGGAAACAGGACCAAAATATCAAAAATAATGGTGTACTGTTGCTTGGAATAGTTTGGAGGAATAATTTATCCCAGATCTTCCAATACTGTACCATCTCCTTAATTTATAGAGCACACAGTTGTGTTAATTAATACTTCTTATAGGCTAGATGGTTTTCACTTTTCAGTCACTCTCGCGTCCCAGTTAGGTCCTGGTAGTTTGCACCAGTTAGGTTCCGGTAGTCTGCTGTGGTCCAGGTTAGGTTAGGTAAGGTTAGGCTAATTCCCAAATTTCCCATTTCCTTGGGAAATGCCATTGGAACTCCAATAAAGAAGTATAAACACAGCTGATGGCCAGATGTGGTGGTACCCATAGTAGTGTTGCCACATAGCCTAATAAGCCATTTGCCGCAAGTGGGCTGGCTGGATTTTTTTTTTTTTTTTCTCGAGCAGGCCATCGTCATTAGGCTATGTGTGTATTTGTCTCATTTATTCATCTATCTTTTCATCTATATTTATTCATCTATATTAATCTTATATGTCTGGATCTCTTTTATTATTATTATTATTATTATTATTATTTGGTCTACTCATGTGTACCGTACAGTATTTTCTAGTCCAATAATTCATAACTTCAGGGTATATCTGTATTTTTGAAAGGTATATATATCAGTCTGTTTATTATACCTGTTATGTGTATTGATACATATTTTGTGTAGGCTAGTTAACTACTGCTAACTTATATTTCCATTAATCTGTCTTCTTTTGTTCCTTCATCTGTCTATCCATCCCTGTCTGTTAATCTAAGTTGTATATTTATCTGTCTATTTCGTCTACCACTTTCAATTGTTTTATTTATCTAACTATTCATGACTGTCTTTGTATATTTACTTACTCGTCTGTGGTATTACTTGTATACTGTCCATATGTTTGCTTTATCTGTATATTTTCCAGCCATCTACAGTATTTCTATCGCTGTGTGATATCCATTCATTTATCCATTTGCTTATAATTTAAATATATACCAGTTAAATGATATTTCACCAAAAGGAAAAGAATCAAGCATAAATGAAATCTCCATTTTATTGACTACATCACAGTATACATTATAAAAGGGCATATAGACTATAGACTTTTGTACAGTATTATAAAATCACAATCAAATGAATAAAAACAAGTGATCAACAGGTGTTGCCAAGTTTCACATAAATGTTATTAAATCCATGTGTTTCAAAGGTGTTACAGGACTATTAGGCTTGGCTGTACAGTACAATATACATACTATAGTATTAATTTCTCTCTAGGTAATCATAAGCATCATTATAAGCTGATATTAATAACATACATTTGGTTGTGGGACTTATGACCAAACTCCAAACGCGTCTTAAGCCCCTTCCACACGAGAGGTAAACAAACAGACGGCGGGCACGGCCAACTGAGTGAAGTTCTCTACCTTTATACCAGTGTTACCATATCAAACAGTCCCCGGTACCCATTGGCCACTTGTGTCCGACACCTACCCACAGAATTGGTAACAGTGTCTGCCCGCCACCTACCCACAAAATTGGTAACAGTGTCTGCCCGCCATCTTTTGTCTCTTGGGTGTTAAATGGCTTTACTGTAAGATGTCAGCTGTTATGTGTTCAGGGACTTTACTGTAAGATGTCAGCTGTTATGTGTTCAGGGACTTTACTACAGGATGTCAGCTGTTATGTGTTCAGGGACTTTACTGTAAGATGTCAGCTGTTATGTGTTCAGGGACTTTACTACAGGATGTCAGCTGTTATGTCTTCAGGGACTTTACTACAGGATGTCAGCTGTTATGTTTTCTTCAGTTGTACGGTATATTGAAATCACAGTGTTGTATTTTTAAATCATGGTTTTGTATCATTGAATTGCAGCGTTGGAAATTTGAAGTACTCAGTCGAATATATATTGGAATTGCTGTGTTGTGGTTTTGAATAATAATTTTGTATTTTTTTAATAACTTTTTAAAATCAAAATATGTATTGTAATAACTTTAAATGAAGTACTGATAACTTATAAATATTTTGAACGATCAAGAAGTAAACATGAATCGGTCGGTACTTTAGAAATTTGTGGGTGAGGAAAGTGAAGGTTGGTCATGGTAGGTCAGGGGTTGTGGAAAGAGTCAAAAGGTACGACATGAAGGTTAGGTCATTTGAGGGGAGGTCAGGTGATGTGTGGATAGTTAGAAAGCAGGACATGTAGGAGAGATTAGGTGTTGTGGGGTTATTCAGAGGGCAGGACAGGTGATATGAGCACATTCAGAAAGCAGGCTATAAAGGTCAGGTCAGGACGGGTGATGTGAGGGTAATCAGAAGGCAGTACATGAAGGTCAGGTCACGATTGAAAACAGGACCTGAAGGTGAAGTCATATTAGGTGATGGTTCAGATGCAGTATGCGAAAGTCAGGTCAGAAGGTAAGGCAAGAATAAGGGATGAGGTCAGAAGGTGAGTTTAGGTAAGGACAAGTTAGGGGATGTGTGGACAGTCAGCAGGTAAAACACAGTATGGATAGGAAGCATCAGTGTTGAAGACAAGATCCCCTGAACACTCCATGATATATGCTTCTCCTTGGTTGGTGGGACAAAAGAAGTACTGTTTCTGGCATGTTGTACACTTGGGGAATGATCCTTCCACCGTACAAGTCATGGTGTCTTGGCAGTCACCCGAACCAGTCGTCATTCCACCGCCGTCTGTGGAGTTACACAAGGTGATGCAAGACGCTTCTGCTAAACAAGCCCCTTCTGTCATGTCAAAGGTCTCCCCTGATGGACACGAAAAATGATAGAGCTCACTTGGTGTACCTACCGCCAAGCAGATGTAGTATTTTGTGCAATTAAGTGGGTCAATGATCTCCTTAACTATATCATCTGTACAGTAAGGTTCACAGAGAGCACTGGAACCAGCGCAGCACCCCGCCTGATCACCTCCGCATTCTGCTCCGTTAAACCAGGGTGTTTCAGGCTGGCAGCTGGCCGGACCAATTGGGTCTGGTGACATACCATCACAGATATAATACTTAGTGCAGTCTGTGGGGTCTACAATTGCCCCTGGTGTTACTATATCTGTGCACATCACTGGACAACTACCAGGGGCTGGGGTGGGGCATTTTGAAGGGTCATTACCACAACCAAGAATGTCAGGGTCAAAGTAAGGTGCCTCGGGGGGACAGGTGATAGGGGTATCGGAGGGTACCCCTCCATCCAAACAAATATAATACTTTGAACAGTCACACAGGCTCCCTACAGCCTCGCCTGGTGTAGGACACATATCCGGTATACAAGCATCTCGAGACACTCCTCCGCCGACCACCACCTGTAGGGCAAGGTACAAGGAACTTCTGTAAGGCTTCACTTTGTATTCCTCTCCATAATTGCTATAAACAAGGGCCCATATTTACAGTTTGCAATACACAAGGGAAGTGGTAATTTATTTTGCTAAATATTATATGATGACCCGATATGTATATTGACTTTGCCGAACTTTAGAGATTTATGTTGTACTAATCTTTTAACAGAAACTTTATGTTTTATAGAATACCACAAAATATAAATAAAGTTTGTGCTGACATATTATTGCCGAATATAGTAACTAAAGTATTATTAAGAAGACGAATGTATGCATTAAGGAGGTAACACACTTTTGGTATATTAGAGTGTGTTGATTCCTCCAAAGTATGCCATGAAACAGAACCAGACGAGCCAGAATAATGGTGGTGGACTGTTGCTTGGAATAGTTTGGAGGAATCAGTTGCTCCAAATTTACCAACATTATACACAAACCCAATAAGGAAGATGGATAATCATAGCGGGAACATGTGTTAATTTACACTGCAAGAAATAGGCCTAATGTAAAGCGAATTTATTTTTATTCCAAAGGGTCATTTTATCGTAATAGGTACAGGACATTGTTATTGCAAAATGAATGCAAAATGAATTCAAAAGTATGTTAGACTGTGAATCGTTCAGTATTTTCCTTCCCTATAAAGTATGTTAGACTGTGAATGGTTCAGTATTTTCCTTCCCTATAGTCTTGCACCTTCTACCTCCTCCCATAATCCAAGGTTTAGTCCAATCTTTCTTTTTCTGACAGTCAAACTCCCTCTACATCATCCTTTCCATCAGGGTCATATCAAGTGGTATCCATCTAAGGTGATACATTAACCTTGGCTTTATGTATCTGTCCCATTCAGTATGGTAGGTGAGGAGAGGCTATACAGTAGTAGTTTCACAGATATACAGGCTATACTTATATGTCATTTGGATAGGGTAGGACATTCATCAGTTTGTCTTGTAGTTTAGGACCAAGGGATGCACTAGTCACTAGATTTGACCTAAAGGACTTAATTGTTGACATTGGGGGCTGGGAAATATCAACAGTTAGTGCTGGTCAAGGAATTATGCCGCCGACTCGGTACAACCACATATCACATTACAAGCCCTAGTTCTATTGTGGTAGTGCTGGTCAAGGAATTATGCTGCCGACGTATCTGGTGCACAGTACAATATCATATCACATTACAAGCCCTAGTTCTATTGCGGTAGTGCTGGTCAAGGAATTATGCTGCCGACGTATCTGGTGCACAGTACAACCACATATCACATTACATTCTATTGTGGTAGGTTTTGGCGCGTTAATCGTATGTCCGGCAGTGATGTGTGACTGGTGTCCTTGAAGGGAGGAAAAAAGTTTCCCTTTCTCAGTTGCCTGAGGGATTTTTGAGGGGAATGTACTGTTCTCGCTCTGCTAACGTGTCACTCGTTTTTGTCCCCAAATTAGTGCAGTTTCTGGCCCGAATTATCATTGTGGGGAAGAAAAAGGACTTGACATCTGACCAGATATCAAGTATAGTGTCGCTTCATAAGGCAAAGCAGTCTGTGAAAGAAATTGCTAAAGTTGTTGGAGTGAGTGATAGAACTGTGAGAAACTGGGTAGCAAAATTTAAAAGTAGCGGAGGGATTCAAACACCTGCAAAGAAAAAGAGGCGAGACATGGTTAAAAAGATCAATTTACGTACTCGTAACGTTATTAAATGGCAGGTTGATGCTGATCCTCACATCACATCACGGGTACTAAAGGAAAAAACCCCTCAATTGTTGGAAAATGTATCCCAAAGAACAGTTGGTCGATGCCTGCATGACGACATGGGTTACCGCAGGTGCCGTGCACGGATTAAACCCGACCTCACTCATAACCACATTAAGAATAGGGTAGCTTTTTGTCATAAATACAGTGCTTAGGATGTGTCTTTTTGGCGAAAGGTGTTATGGAGTGACGAGTCAATGTTTAGTATATCTGGTATCCAAGGTGGAGACATTTACCGGCGTCGAGGCAGTGACACGTTAAACCCTAACTACACAAAAAGTGTGTCAAACATCTAGACAAAATTATGGTGTGGGGATGTTTTGGGTTTCATGGAGTAGGGGAATTAGTTTTATTGCCAAAAAACATAAATATGAATAAAAACAATTACTTAGAGCTCCTCTGTGATCATCTTCCCAATTCGTTTGAGAGATGCCTGGCTGATTTTTTTATGTAAGATGGTGCACCTTGTCATACCGCCAAGGATGTTACACAGTGGCTTCGTGACTGTCAAGTTAACTTCTTTGATGATTGGCCTGGCAACTCACCAGATTTGAATCCGATTGAAAATTTATGGGCATTGATAAAGCGAGAGTTGCTAGGGAAGGACACATCCTCACTACCCAAGCTGGAGGCAGCAATACGGGACGTGTGGCAAAACTTTAGGCCTGAATTTCTTCAAAATGTGGCAGAATCTGTGCCACGGCGTTTAAAAGAGTGCCTAAGGAATAAAGGGATGCCAACAAAGTACTAAATGCTGGTAAGTGTCCATAATTGGTATTTTATTTAAGTTTCTCAATCACATTCTTCTTGTTTTAGCGCTGCGGCATAATTCCTTGACCAGTACTCTATGTAGGTTAGGTGTGAAGGAAGCCAAGTCGACACCATACAATACCATACCATACCACACCACACCATACCATACCATATCACACCATACCATACCATATAATACCACACCATACCACACCACACCATACCACACCATACCACAGCACATAAATCTACAGAGCACACCATACTACACCACACCATACCATACCACGCCATACCATACTACAGCTCCTAAATCTCTGCATCACATCACATCATATACACACCACCATCAGACCACACCATACCATACCACACCACACCAATTATACCACTAGTTTATACCACTCAGCAAAATTCCAAGCTACAACACATCACAACACAACACCACAACACAACACCACACTGCACTATAATCATTACCCTCTTCACTCACTCTACACAACACACACACAACAACAACACCACAACTCTTGCACCACACTGCACTATTACCATTCACCTCTACACACCATACACAAACACAACAACACAACAGCAAACTCGTCTCACCAGAATGTTGATGGTGAAGAAGAGGATGGTAAGCTTCTCCATGACTGATTGACTTGACTGACATACTGATTGCTCGGCTGCATAATATATACCAGTTGATCTACCCTGCACTCACCACCATTGAAGGGGGAGGTGCCCATTGTTCAGTGTGGTTGGCATGCTTGAGTTGTTTGTACTGTACACACACACCCACACGCACACACACATTGGACAGGGGATCGAGGTCGTCCTTCAAAATTAATCAGGTCACAGACTCGCTATGTGTGTTGTTGGTTCGGTCGTCTCAGTCAGTGTACAGTCGCACACACAAATTTGCACTACATCTGGCCTGGATTCAGAGCCGCACCGAGTCACAATTGTAGAATTTTTTTTTTTGTCAAGAGACTGTACACGTAAACATTATTAGTTCTCATTTAGTACAGGTTTTTATGTTGAGGGGGTTTGTTTACAGTCATGTTCTTAAAAAGGCATGAAGGCGCAAGCATGGTGTTGGGAAGGACAATTTTTTTTTTTTTAACATGTATATACAATCTTTTAAGCAATTCCCAAAACTGTTTTACAATAAACAACTGATAAAAACTTTTTATTTTAGGTACATTTACAGAAGTACTGGCTTCACTATATTGTATATTTTAGTATCATTACCCACTATTTTGGACCATTCTAAGACACTTTTCATCTATGGTGTTTCTCTCAGAGATGCTATGTTTACAAACATAATTTGGAAATTAGTCTGACCTAACCTGACCTAACCTAACATAGACCACAGCAGACTACCAGGACCTAACCTAGGCAAACTACCGGGACCTAACCTGGGCAAACTACCGGGACATAACCGGTGTAAACTATCATAAAGTGACAGGGGCAAATTTCCGGTTCCTAGCCGGATGTGGTAACACTGCGCGACCCTAGCCAAAAACACAGTACTTCTGTAATAATACCATATTTTATCTATATTTCTAACCCTGGCAAACTACCGGGACCTAACCTGAACAAACTACCGGGATAGAACCGTGGTAAAGTACAGGAAATGGCCGGGGCAAAATACTATGGTATTTAGCCGTGTGTACTTAAGGGCCATGTGATCGTGTATGAAAATTGGAGGCTACTGATTCCTCTTGACCATGCCATGAAACAAACAAGCTTCTTCCATATAGGTGTGTGTTTGTTTCGTGGCAATATTTGAAGGACTCATTTAGACTACCTCCAATCTTCTTAGTACATCACACAGTCACACACACACACACACACACAGGGTTCCTTAATGTGAGCATGGTGTAAATTTAGGTTTGTTGCTGAGGTTGACACTGTTAGCTGTTCTTGGTAATGGATCGATTCACCCTTATGTAATTTGGTTAATTGTAATTTTATTTTGACTACCTCCAGGTTTTAAAAGCAAGCCAGTGAACAACTCGGCTAAGATCTAGGAAAATATTATATCTGTATTGATGCCTTTTCACTATTTAGTGTTTTCTTTAACTTGTATCACGACCAACTGCAGGTGAATGTTTTTTTTTTTTTTTTTTTTTTTTTTTACCAGGGAGAAACCACCAGTGATAGAAAATTGTTTAGCCAAGATGTGGGAATAAAGTAGCTATATTTACTTTTGCTGATATACGTATTTTTATTGAAAATTTGTCAACGGGAAATCGAAACTGACTAAGGAAACCGTTGTCAGGATTGGATAAATTGATGTATAGACAAATGATAGTAGCATCAACTTAACCTAATTGTGGGCCACCTGATATATTATATATGATATTAAAGACAATATTTGTATGCAAATCAATAATAATAATAATAATAATATACGGTTTAGTATACAGTATGTTTGTAGTAATGAAATTATGTTCTAGCAGAGGAGTTTTGTAACTGTTCTTGGGTTACAGTTACGGTTTTTAACAGTACTGTATTGAAAGTGGGCAACGGAAAGGGAGTAGGTTCCTCTTGCCATTTAGTTCAGTAATAGCATAAGTGATCATTGCTTAATACACACAAGTTTATATATAATTTATCCCAGTTATTTTAGTTTATAATATTGTGGGATAAGCCTACCCTATAAAAGCATGGATAAATGGCTGGATCGTAGGAAGACAGAGGTCAGCTTAGGTTACAGAAAATTCAAGTGTGGTCAGGTGAAAGTTGAGTGGTAGGGACATGTAATAGACAGCATTAGATAATTACTGACAGGTATGGATGAGCACTAGATACACAGGATGTTACTAAAGGGTTACTCAACAGGTCAGGTGCGGGAAGGGTCGTAGGGACAATTGTCAGGCAAAATACAATAGGGATAAGTGGGTATGGTATTGAATACGTGGCCCGGTCTACAAGACTGGATGACAGCCTGGCCGCTGCTGCTTTCGCAATAGAAATAGCTGGGGGAGCAGTAGGAGCACACACTGAAGTAGCCTTCTGCTGTGCATTGCATCGAGGTCAAACAGCCGCTTGGGGTGCTTGTAGTTCCTCCCGAGCTTGGGGTGGTGGTGGTACTGATGATGGCGGAGGGCACACAGAGGGTAGTGCACGATGCGTCTGCTGAACAGCGGCGAGTTGTTATGTCGAAGTACTGCCCTGAGGGACACGAAGGGTGGTAGAGCTCGTTTGCTGGACCTTCCACCAAGCAGATGTAGTATTTTGTGCAGTCATCCGGGTCGATGATCTGGTGATTTATATCATCGCCTGTACAGTAAGGATCACAGAGAGCACTGGAACCAGCGCAGCACGCCGCCTGATCACCTCCGCATTCTGCTCCGTTAAACCAGGGTATTTCAGGCTGGCAGGTGGCCAGACCAATTGGGTCTGGTGACGTACCATCACAGATATAAAACTTAGTGCAGTCTGTGGGGTCTACAATTGCCTCTGCTGTTCCCGGAACTATGCACATCACGGGACAACTACCAGGGGCTGGGGTGGGGCAAACTGAATCGTCATTACCACAACCAAGGAGATCTGGGTTAAAGTAAGGTGCCTCGGGGGGACAGGTGAGAGGGGTATCGGAGGGACCGCCAAACAAACACATATAATAATGTTGACAGTCGCACGAGCTCGCTATAGGCCTGCCTAAATCAACACACGTTTCCGGCGCACAGGCATCTCGAAACACTCCTCCGGCGACCACCACCTGTTGGACAAAGGAAGAGAAATTCCAGTACAGTTGGTCAATAATCTTTAATTTTCTGAGTATGAACACTATAAACAAATGAACACCCTGCCACAACCTTAAGTATAAATTACAGCACTAAATTGATAGTTTACAATACTAGGATATCCTAAATGCACCCGTCGTGGCTCAGTGGCATGACCTATGTTGTAAACTTTGTAAAGTAATATAAAATTTCGAAAACATCAGAGTGGGTTCGAATTTTAGTGGCCAATAGTAAACTTGGTAAAAAAAAAAAAAAAACGATCGTTGTAATTCTCGTGTGAAACATTTTGACTACAGATGATGGACACCGAAAAATATTTTGTATATTCCCGGGGCATCATGAGCTGTGCCTATCATTTACTGAACCATCAGACCCAGCCTGCTCCATAGTTTATTTTATTATTTACCGTAGTTTTTTTTTTTTTTTTTTTTTTTAACCTTGTGTATAATTTCGAACCCTGACCATGATAGAGGACATGGGGTTCATAGGCTATATTATTGTTCCGTCCTAAAACCGTATAGAGAATTAATGACAAGAACTTGACTTTATATGAAATGAGTACCGTATCTAAAACCATATAACGTAGTTCCTTTACAAAATATAACGAATCGTGTTATTTGGCCTTGAATATTTCGGTCTTCATACACGGACGACTAGTACCGGTAAGTGCAACAATTTATCCGGATCCGAACAGTTATATAGTTAATAACCTTGCATGCAGTAGCCTAATGTGACTGAACACAGTACCGTATTTACATTCAGATACAATTGTAGGCAGCGCAATAATGTTAGGTATGGCTCGGGATGAACTGAGAGACTGAACGAGTAGGCTGTAGGGGGAAGGTAAAAAAAGTGATCTTTCTTAATTAAGGCGAACAAAAAAGTCTGACGTTAGCGAGATTTAAGTATTATACAGTAAATGTCGGAAGATGTTAATTGTGACTAACAGTGTATTAATTAAAGCCAAATTTTGGATCAGTTGAAGAGAGGAAAGGGAATGTCTCACACTATTGATTACTGTATATCCTACCACACTCCACCTCACCCAACACCACTCATCTCTCCAGACTTATCTCACCGGAATGATGAAGGAGAGAAAGGTGAGCTTGTCCATGGCTAATTGGAGATGTTGACTGAATACCGCCAGTGCTGTACTTGCTCTGTTTTATATCCGTCACCAAACCACATGCAATGACCACAATTGGGGGTGGAGTCCATTGTTGGCATGCCTTTGGAAGCACACACATGGCTTGATTGCATCACACACACACACACACACACACCTGTTGATAGCACAGTATTGTTCCCAGAATGTACAGGGTGTCCCAAGAGAACCTTCCTATTCAGTTGGTTGTTTAGATTACTTAGTGATAAGCTCTAGTGCACTAGGTACATACCTTATAACATTAGGCTACAGAACATACATACAATCACATTATCTATTTTTTATCTCTAGTAGTAATCTTTATAGTTGCAACAATTGCTGGTAATGTCTATGTTTATGTGGTGTAATAATGGTTTGCTTCTGACGTCATATCTATGGAAATTCCAACAGGAAATACCCAGGAATATAATACAAGTGTCAAGTGTACCTAACTGACTGAACATTGTGTTGTTAAAGGGGAGGTACAGTGTTGATAGCCTAGATCCAGATTAGATTATTCCTCCAAACTATTCCAAGCAACAGGCCACCGTTATTTTTGTTAATCTGCTCCTGCTAGCATACTTAATTAAGAGGAATCAAGGCGCTCCAATGTAACAAACATATACCGTACTATAGGACTACCCACTTGCATTCCTGGTAGATACGGGACTTCTAATGTGTGTTACTTACATGTGGTCGTCTCAGTTCTTGGGAATCTCTACATCAACCGTACAGTAACAAAAGGCAAATTTTGTCTGTCTGTCGGATTGTATTGAAATATTGTTGAGTTGTACTAAAATATTTCCGAATGGAGAGTTTTAAACCTGTACTGTACCAGATGTTTCTCCACGCCCCGGAATAGTTTAATACGGTACCTGCTGTACTAAAATCCATCTTAATATTTGTGGAGTAATGAAGGGAAATGTGCTAAAAAATATCACTGCTTTTCTAAGATTATTATTATTATTATTTTTATTTTTAAAGCACATTTGGCTTTCCCAGGGGCCACCACTCCCCTTTGCAGTGTCATCAGCCGCGGGGTTGGGGGTTGGGGGAATTAGGAGGGTTCACTACTTGGTATGGGTTCAGACCAATTTCTCGAACCGGCTTCTTTTCGCAATTGCATGTTCAGTTGCGGACACATGAAACAGACACACTTGAAACTGGGCCCCTCATTGAGCATATAACTATTGTCTGAGACGACTTGTGTAGTGGCTCGACCTGTAATTATTATGCTCAATGAGGGCCCAGTTGTTAGTGTGTTTGTTTCATTATATCCCAACTGTACTTTATATTATAGGCCACATGGGAGTTTGCAGAAAATACCAGAATCAGTTCCGTATCAGAGACCAGGGCCGGTATACACAAAATATCTTAGAATTTTGGACTATATAGTTCGTATGTTTTCAATAGCCTACTGACCTTGCCATAGTGTTTCAGGCTCATGTCGAAGCAGTGAATGGTTTTATTATTCTATTAGTATGAGTTGTTATTATAATTTCGAAGCAGTGTCGGGTTCCAGTCCTTGCCATGTGTCGTGTTCCAGTCCTTGCCATGTCGAAGCAGTGAATGGTTTTATTATTCTATTAGTATGAGCTGTTATCATTTCGAAGCAGTGTCGGGTTCCAGTCCTTAGTATGAGCTGTTATTATCATTTCGAAGCAGTGTCGGGTTCCAGTCCTTGCAATGTGTCGTGTTCCAGTCCTTGCCATGTCGAAGCAGTGAATGGTTTTATTATTCTATTAGTATGAGCTGTTATCATTTCGAAGCAGTGTCGGGTTCCAGTCCTTAGTATGAGCTGTTATTATCATTTCGAAGCAGTGTCTGGTTCCAGTCCTTGCCATCAATAAAAGCTTACCAACAAAATTTTAACTTACGAGTGATCTTTGTTTTTGTGAATACGGGCCCAGTTCATGATTTTAATACCTTATCGATTTTTGGCTTGATAGTTGTTTAAGGTTATAGTGAACTTTTGATACCGTATCGTACATTAGGACACTTTGATTACTCCAAAGTATGCCAGGAAACAGGACCAAAATATCAAAAATAATGGTGTACTGTTGCTTGGAATAGTTTGGAGGAATAATTTATCCCAGATCTTCCAATACTGTACCATCTCCTTAATTTATAGAGCACACAGTTGTGTTAATTAATACTTCTTATAGGCTAGATGGTTTTCACTTTTCAGTCACTCTCGCGTCCCAGTTAGGTCCTGGTAGTTTGCACCAGTTAGGTTCCGGTAGTCTGCTGTGGTCCAGGTTAGGTTAGGTAAGGTTAGGCTAATTCCCAAATTTCCCATTTCCTTGGGAAATGCCATTGGAACTCCAATAAAGAAGTATAAACACAGCTGATGGCCAGATGTGGTGGTACCCATAGTAGTGTTGCCACATAGCCTAATAAGCCATTTGCCGCAAGTGGGCTGGCTGGATTTTTTTTTTTTTTTCTCGAGCAGGCTATCGTCATTAGGCTATGTGTGTATTTGTCTCATTTATTCATCTATCTTTTCATCTATATTTATTTATCTATATTAATCTTATATGTCTGGATCTCTTTTATTATTATTATTATTATTATTATTATTATTATTATTATTTGGTCTACTCATGTGTACCGTACAGTATTTTCTAGTCCAATAATTCATAACTTCAGGGTATATCTGTATTTTTGAAAGGTATATATATCAGTCTGTTTATTATACCTGTTATGTTTATTGATACATATTTTGTGTAAACTAGTTATCTACTGCCAATTTATATTTCCATTAATCTGTCTTCTTTTGTTCCTTCATCTGTCTATCCATCCCTGTCTGTTAATCTAAGTTGTATATTTATCTGTCTATTTCGTCTACCACTTTCAATTGTTTTATTTATCTAACTATTCATGACTGTCTTTGTATATTTACTTACTCGTCTGTGGTATTACTTGTATACTGTCCATATGTTTGCTTTATCTGTATATTTTCCAGCCATCTACAGTATTTCTATCGCTGTGTGATATCCATTCATTTATCCATTTGCTTATAATTTAAATATATACCAGTTAAATGATATTTCACCAAAAGGAAAAGAATCAAGCATAAATGAAATCTCCATTTTATTGACTACATCACAGTATACATTATAAAAGGGCATATAGACTATAGACTTTTGTACAGTATTATAAAATCACAATCAAATGAATAAAAACAAGTGATCAACAGGTGTTGCCAAGTTTCACATAAATGTTATTAAATCCATGTGTTTCAAAGGTGTTACAGGACTATTAGGCTTGGCTGTACAGTACAATATACATACTATAGTATTAATTTCTCTCTAGGTAATCATAAGCATCATTATAAGCTGATATTAATAACATACATTTGGTTGTGGGACTTATGACCAAACTCCAAACGCGTCTTAAGCCCCTTCCACACGAGAGGTAAACAAACAGACGGCGGGCACGGCCAACTGAGTGAAGTTCTCTACCTTTATACCAGTGTTACCATATCAAACAGTCCCCGGTACCCATTGGCCACTTGTGTCCGACACCTACCCACAGAATTGGTAACAGTGTCTGCCCGCCACCTACCCACAGAATTGGTAACAGTGTCTGCCCGCCATCTTTTGCCTCGTGTGTTAAGTGGCCTTACTGTAGGATGTCAGCTGTTATGTGTTAATTAAGTGGCCCTACTGTAGGATGTCAGCTGTTATGTGTTCAGGGATTTTACTACAGGATGTCAGCTGTTATGTGTTCAGGGACTTTACTACAGGATGTCAGCTGTTATGTGTTCAGGGACTTTACTACAGGATGTCAGCTGTTATGTCTTCTTCAGTTTTACGGTATATTGAAATCACAGTGTTGTATTTTTAAATCATGGTTTTGAATCATTGAATTGCAGCGTTGGAAATTTGAAGTACTCTGTCGAATATATATTGAAATTGCTGTGTTGTGGTTTTGAATAATAATTTTTTATTTTTGTAATCACTTTAAAATCTAAATATGTATTGTAATAACTTTTTATGAATTACTGATAACTTATAAATATTTTGAACGATCAAGAAGTAAACATGAATCGGTCGGTACTTTAGAAATTTGTGGGTGAGGAAAGTGAAGGTTGGTCATGGTAGGTCAGGGGTTGTGGAAAAAGTCAAAAGGTACGACATGAAGGTTAGGTCATTTGAGGGGAGGTCAGGTGATGTGTGGATAGTTAGAAAGCAATACATGTAGGAGAGATTAGGTGTTGTGGGGTTATTCAGAGGGCAGGACAGGTGATATGAGCACATTCAGAAAGCAGGCTATAAAGGTCAGGTCAGGACGGGTGATGTGAGGGTAATCAGAAGGCAGTACATGAAGGTCAGGTCACGATTGAAAACAGGACCTGAAGGTGAAGTCATATTAGGTGATGGTTCAGATGCAGTATGCGAAAGTCAGGTCAGAAGGTAAGGCAAGAATAAGGGATGAGGTCAGAAGGTGAGTTTAGGTAAGGACAAGTTAGGGGATGTGTGGACAGTCAGCAGGTAAAACACAGTATGGATAGGAAGCATCAGTGTTGAAGACAAGATCCCCTGAACACTCCATGATATATGCTTCTCCTTGGTTGGTGGGACAAAAGAAGTACTGTTTCTGGCATGTTGTACACTTGGGGAATGATCCTTCCACCGTACAAGTCATGGTGTCTTGGCAGTCACCCGAACCAGTCGTCATTCCACCGCCGCCTGTGGAGTTACACAAGGTGATGCAAGACGCTTCTACTAAACAAAATCCACTTGTCATGTCAAAGGTCTCCCCTGACGGACATGAAAGGTGATAGAGCTCACTTGGTATACCTACCGCTAAGCAGATGTAGTATTTTGTGCAATCAAGTGGGTCAATGATCTGGTCATTTTCATCATCTATTGTACAGTAAGGTTCACAGAGAGCACTGGAACCAGCGCAGCACCCCGCCTGATCACTGTCACACTTCTCTCCGTTAAACCAGGGTGTTTCAGGCTGGCAGCTGGCCGGACCGATAGGGTCAGATGTATCGGTTTCACATATATAGTACTTAGAGCAATCCATGGGGTCTACAATGGCCGCCGGTGTCATCGCTGGATCTAGATCTGCACACATCACTGGACAACTACCAGTGGTTGGGGTGGGGCATTTTGAAGGGTCATTACCACAACCAGGAATGTCAGGGTCAAAGTAAGGTGCCTCGGGGGGACAGGTGATAGGAGTATCGGAGGGACCGCTATTCAAACAAATATAATACTTTGAACAGTCACACAGGCTCGCTATAGGGTCGCCTGGTGTAGGACACGATGTCGGTATACAAGCATCTCGAGACACTCCTCCGCCGACCACCACCTGTAGGGCAAGGTACAAGGAACTTCTGTAAGGCTTCACTTTGTATTCCTCTCCATAATTGCTATAAACAAGGGCCCATATTTACAGTTTGCAATACACAAGGGAAGTGATAATTTATTTTGCTAAATATTATATGATGACCCGATATGTATATTGACTTTGCCGAACTTAAGAGATTTATGTTGTACTAATCTTTTAACAGAAATTTTGTTTTATAGAATACCACAAAATTTAAATAAAGTTTGTGCTGACATATTATTACCGAATATAGTAACTAAAGTATTATTAAGAAGACGAATGTATGCATTAAGGAGGTAACACACTTTTGGTATATTAGAGTGTGTTGATTCCTCCAAAGTATGCCATGAAACAGAACCAGACGAGCCAGAATAATGGTGGTGGACTGTTGCTTGGAATAGTTTGGAGGAATCAGTTGCTCCAAATTTACCAACATTATACACAAACCCAATAAGGAAGATGGATAATCATAGCGGGAACATGTGTTAATTTACACTGCAAGAAATAGGCCTAATGTAAAGCGAATTTATTTTTATTCCAAAGGGTCATTTTATCGTAATAGGTACAGGAGATTGTTATTGCAAAATGAATGCAAAATGAATTCAAAAGTATGTTAGACTGTGAATCGTTCAGTATTTTCCTTCCCTATAAAGTATGTTAGACTGTGAATGGTTCAGTATTTTCCTTCCCTATAGTCTTGCACCTTCTACCTCCTCCCATAATCCAAGGTTTAGTCCAATCTTTCTTTTTCTGACAGCCAAACTCCCTCTACATCATCCTTTCCATCAGGGTCATATCAAGTGGTATCCATCTAAGGTGATACATTAACCTTGGCTTTATGTATCTGTCCCATTCAGTATGGTAGGTGAGGAGAGGCTATACAGTAGTAGTTTCACAGATATACAGGCTATACTTATATGTCATGTGGATAGGGTAGGACATTCATCAGTTTGTCTTGTAGTTTAGGACCAAGGGATGCACTAGTCACTAGATTTGACCTAAAGGACTTAATTGTTGACATTGGGGGCTGGGAAATATCAACAGTTAGTGCTGGTCAAGGAATTATGCCGCCGACTCGGTACAACCACATATCACATTACAAGCCCTAGTTCTATTGTGGTAGTGCTGGTCAAGGAATTATGCTGCCGACGTATCTGGTGCACAGTACAATATCATATCACATTACAAGCCCTAGTTCTATTGCGGTAGTGCTGGTCAAGGAATTATGCCACCGACGTATCTGGTGCACGGTACAATCACATATCACATTACAAGCCCTAGTTCTATTGTGGTAGGTTTTGGCGCGTTAATCGTATGTCCGGCAGTGATGTGTGACTGGTGTCCTTGAAGGGAGGAAAAAAGTTTCCCTTTCTCAGTTGCCTGAGGGATTTTTGAGGGGAATGTACTGTTCTCGCTCTGCTAACGTGTCACTCGTTTTTGTCCCCAAATTAGTGCAGTTTCTGGCCCGAATTATCATTGTGGGGAAGAAAAAAGACTTGACATCTGACCAGATATCAAGTATAGTGTCGCTTCATAAGGCAAAGCAGTCTGTGAAAGAAATTGCTAAAATTGTTGGAGTGAGTGATAGAACTGTGAGAAACTGGGTAGCAAAATTTAAAAGTAGCGGAGGGATTCAAACACCTGCAAAGAAAAAGAGGCCAGACATGGTTAAAAAGATCAATTTACGTACTCGTAACGTTATTAAATGGCAGGTTGATGCTGATCCTCACGTCACATCACGGGTACTAAAGGAAAAAAGACCTCAATTGTTGGAAAATGTATCCCAAAGCACAGTTGGTCGATGCCTGCATGACGACATGGGTTACCGCAGGTGCCGTGCACGGATTAAACCCGACCTCACTCATAACCACATTAAGAATAGGGTAGCTTTTTGTCATAAATACAGTGCTTAGTATGTGTCTCTTTGGCAAAAGGTGTTATGGAGTGACGAGTCAATGTTTAGTATATCTGGTAACCAAGGTGGAGACATTTACCGGCGTCGAGGCAGTGACACGTTAAACCCCAACTACACAAAAAAGTGTGTCAAACATCCAGACAAAATTATGGTGTGGGGATGTTTTGGGTTTCATGGAGTAGGGGAATTAGTTTTATTGCCAAAAAACATAAGTTTGAATAAAAACAATTACTTAGAGCTCCTCTGTGATCATCTTCCCAATTCGTTTGAGAGATGCCTGGCTGATTTTTTTATGCAAGATGGTGCACATTGTCATACCGCCAAGGATGTTACACAGTGGCTTCGTGACTGTCAAGTTAACTTCTTTGATGATTGGCTTGGCAACTCACCAGATTTGAATCCCATTGAAAATTTATGGGCATTGATAAAGCGAGAGTTGCTAGGGAAGGACACATCCTCACTACCCAAGCTGGAGGCAGCAATACGGGACGTGTGGCAAAACTTTAGGCCTGAATTTCTTCAAAATGTGGCAGAATCTGTGCCAAGGCGTTTAAAAGAGTGCCTAAGGAATAAAGAGATGCCAACAACGTACTAAAGGCTGGTAAGTGTCCATAATTGGTATTTTATTTAAGTTTCTCAATCACATTCTCCTTGTCTGAGCGCTGCGGCATAATTCCTTGACCAGTACTCTATGTAGGTTAGGTGTGAAGGAAGCCAAGTCGACACCATACAATACCATACCACACCATACAATGCCATACAATGCCATACCATACAATACCATACCACACCACACCATACCATACAATACACCACACCATACCATACCACACCATACCACACTACAGCTCCTAAATCTCTACATCACATCACATCATATACACACCACCATCAGACCACACCATACCATACTACACCACTTATACCACTAGTTTATACCACTCAGCAAAATTCCAAGCTAGAACACATCACAACACAACACCACAACATTGACACCACACTGCACTATACTCATTACCCTCTTCACTCACTCTACACATAACACACACACAACAACAACAACACCACAACTCTTGCACCACACTGCACTATTACCATTCACCTCTACACACCATACACAGCCACAACAACACAACACCACACTGCACTATAATCATTACCATTCACCTCTACACACCATACACAGCCACAACAACACAACACCACACTGCACTATAATCATTACCATTCACCTCTACACACCATACACAGTCACAACAACACAACACCACACTGCACTATAATCATTACCATTCACCTCTACACACCATACACAGCCACAACAACACAACACCACACTGCACTATACTCATTACCTTTCACCTCTACACACCATACACAGCCACAACACAACACCACACTGCACTATAATCATTACCATTCACCTCTACACCATACACAGCCAGAAAAACAACACCACACTGCACTATACTCATTACCATTCACCTCTACACACCACACACCATACACAGCCACAACAACACAACACTGCACTATAATCATTACCATTCACCTCTACACACCATACACAGCCACAACAACACAACACCACACTGCACTATAATCATAACAATTCACCTCTACACACCATACACAGCCACAACACCACACTGCACTATAATCATTACCATTCACCTCTACACACCATACACAGCCACAACAACACAACACCACACTGCACTATACTCATTACTATTCACCTCTACACACCATACACAACCACAACAACACAACACCAAACTCGTCTCACCAGAATGTTGATGGTGAAGAAGAGGATGGTAAGCTTCTCCATGACTGATTGACTTGACTGACATACTGATTGCTCGGCTGCATAATATATACCAGTTGATCTACCCTGCAGTCACCACCATTGAAGGGGGAGGTGCCCATTGTTCAGTGTGGTTGGCATGCTTGAGTTGTTTGTACTGTACACACACACCCACACACACACACACACACTCACGGCCAAAACACCCTGGACTTGATATTGACTGATATGGCCGACCTGTACCTTCCACCACAGCCACTCCCTCCCATGGGACGCAGCCCACACACATCTGTACTGTGGTCCCCAACCCCCACCACCTCCCTACCACCTGTATGTACCATCACCACCTATAGACCACTTACTGACTCAGCATTAAGACAATTTGGTCAGTGGGTGACTACATATCCATGGAACGAGGTCACTACACCTGAAGATGTCAACACCAAGTGGGAAAATTATCACTCTTCAGTCATGGAGGCCTACCATCATTTCTTTCCATCAAAAACATCCAAAAAACACCTCTCTGACCTTCCATGGATAACTCCAAGAATAAAACGCCTCCTAGATCTTCGTAACCAGGCGTTTTACACCAACAACCACCAGTACAAACAACTGAGGAACCAGATCATCCGAGAAATTCGTGAGGTAAAGAAGTCATATTACCCCACCAAGGTGCACCATCTCCTCCATAACAACTCCAGCCAGTGGTACACCAAGATAAAAACCCTCTGTGGCCTGGGAAAGACTTCAAAACCCCTCCATTTCCTCACTGGTGTGTCAGCCGAGGAAGCAGCAGAGCAGATTAACACCCACTTTGCCACCATTTGTCAAAGCCTTCCTCCTCTCAACCTCTCTCTCCTACCAGCTTACCTTCCCTCCTCCTCCCCTCCTCCTTCTATTGAAATATTTCAAGTTGCCAAAAAATTGCTAAGTCTCAAACCAAAGAAATCCACCACTCCAATTGACTTACCCATCAAAATTTACAAAGAATTTGCCCCTGAACTTGCAGTACCCATCACTTCAATAATTAATGCCTCCCTCAGACAAGGCAAATGTCCAGCCGAGTGGAAAACCTCTTTTATAACACCCATCCCTAAGTTGCCAAACCCTCCCACACTAAATGATCTTAGGCCAATTGCTATTACTCCCGTTCCAAGTCTCATCTGTGAAGATTTTATATTCAACTGGGCATATGATACCATCAGTAACCACATTGACTTGCAACAGTTTGGCAACCTGAAATCCACCTCTACCACTCATTGCCTTGTCAGTCTGCTAGACTTCATCTATCAGAACCTAGACAAGCGCAAAACATCCCTTGCTTTAACCTTCATAGACTTTCGGAAGGCCTTTGATCTTGTGGATCACACCACAGTGATAAAAAAAGGACTAAAATTAGGTCTCCCTGGCTATCTTGTGACATGGCTGTGTGACTTTTTGTGTGAGAGACGGCAGGTCACACGGTATCAAAATCACACCTCCTTTCAAAATCTGACCTGTGGTGTTCCCCAGGGTACCAAAATGGGGCCCCTTTGTTTCCTGCTGTTAATTAACGACGCCCTCACTGACACACCACACCGCTGGAAGTATGTGGATGACTCTACAGTAGGAGTCACTATCAACAATGACTCTCTTGACTACAGTCATCTACAGCATACCCTTGACCACTTGCAATCCTGGACCACAGAAAATAGCGTCACCATCAACCAAACCAAGACTGTAGTAATGCACATCAGTACATCCACCACTCCAGTACCACCACCTAATGTTACTATTGGCTCTCACTCACTACAGTTGGTTGAGTCTACTAAACTGCTGGGAGTCACCATTGACAATAAAATGGATTGGAAGCAGCACACCACCACCATCATCAAGGCAACCACCTACAGACTCTACATGCTGAAAACAATGAAGTCCTTGGGAGCCTTACACCAACAATTGAGGGATATATATACTACCTTCATCTTACCCAAGCTTACATACGCATCTCCAGCCTGGTCATCATCACTAAACATCACCCAACAACGACGGCTGGAGAGGGTACAGAAGAGAGCTTGTAAAATTATACTGGGGGTCACCTACACTACATACAACCAGGCTCTAATCTCCCTTAATCTACCCTCACTGACAGAGAGATACCGACGTGACCTCCAGACTTTTGGGGACAAGTTGCTGCTACACCCCAGACTCCGTCCACTCCTGCCCCCCACCCTACCCCCTCCATCTAGGGCAGCCCGTCACTACAATAGAATAAAACCAATTAAAACAAGAACAGAGAGATACAAAAATAGCCCCATTCCCACCATAATAAATATAATAAATAAGTAATCATCCAATCTATATATGTATCATCTTTGTATATATATTACATATCTCATCCTATTCATCCATTCATTCATTATGTCCATTTAATATGTATGTATATTTTCAGCCTCAGGGCTGCATTCTGGTCAATAAACCGATTATTATTATTATTATTTTTATTATTACATTGGACAGGGGAGCGAGGTCGCCCTTCAAAATTAATCAGGTCACAGACTCGCTATGTGTGTTGTTGGTTCGGTCGTCTCAGTCAGTGTACAGTCGTACACACAAATTTGCACTACATCTGGCCTGGATTCAGAGCCGCACCGAGTCACAATTGTAGAAATTTTTTTTTTGTCAAGAGACTGTACACGTAAACATTATTAGTTCTCATTTAGTACAGGTTTTTATGTTGAGGGGGTTTGTTTACAGTCATGTTCTTAAAAAGGCATGAAGGCGCAAGCATGGTGTTGGGAAGGACAATTTTTTTTTTTTACATGTATATACAATCTTTTAAGCAATTCCCAAAACTGTTTTACAATAAACAACTGATAAAAACTGTTTTTATTTTATGTAAATTTACAGAAGTACTGGCTTCACTATATTGTATATTTTAGTATCATTACCCACTATTTTGGACCATTCTAAGACACTTTTCATCTATAGTGTTTCTCTCAGAGATGCTATGTTTACAAACATAATTTGGAAATTAGTCTGACCTAACCTGACCTAACCTAACATAGACCACAGCAGACTACCAGGACCTAACCTAGGCAAACTACCGGGACCTAACCTGGGCAAACTACCGGGACATAACCGGTGTAAACTATCATAAAGTGACAGGGGCTAATTCGCGGTACCTAGCCGGATGTGGTAACACTGCGCGGCCCTAGCCAAAAACACAGTACTTCTGTAATAATACCATATTTTATCTATATTTCTAACCCTGGCAAACTACCGGGACCTAACCTGAACAAACTACCGGGATAGAACCGTGGTAAAGTACAGGAAATGGCCGGGGCAAAATACTATGGTATTTAACCGTGTGTACTTAAGGGCCATGTGATCGTGTATGAAATTTGGAGGCTACTGATTCCTCTTGACCATGCCATGAAACAAACAAGCTTCTTCCATATAGGTGTGTGTTTGTTTCGTGGCAATATTTGAAGGACTCATTTAGGCTACCTCCAATTTTCTTATTACATCACACAGTCACACACACACACACACACACACACAAGGTTCCTTAATGTATTGATGCCTTTTCACTATTTAGTGTTTTCTTTAACTTGTATCACGACCAACTGCAGGTAATTTTTTTTTTTTTTTTTTTTTTTTTACCAGGGAGAAACCACCAGTGATAGAAAATTGTTTAGCCAAGATGTGGGAATAAAGTAGCTATATTTACTTTTGCTGATATACGTATTTTTTTATTGAAAATTTGTCAACGGGAAATCGAAACTGACTAAGGAAACCGTTGTCAGGATTGGATAAATTGATGTATAGACAAATGATAGTAGCATCAACTTAACCTAATTGTGGGCCACCTGATATATTATATATGATATTAAAGACAATATTTGTATGCAAATCAATAATAATAATAATAATAATAATAATAATATACGGTTTAGTATACAGTATGTTTGTAGTAATGAAATGATGTTCTAGCAGAGGAGTTTTGTAACTGTTCTTGGGTTACAGTTACGGTTTTTAACAGTACTGTATTGAAAGTGGGCAACGGAAAGGGAGTAGGTTCCTCTTGCCATTTAGTTCAGTAATAGCATAAGTGATCATTGCTTAATACACACAAGTTTATATATAATTTATCCCAGTTATTTTAGTTTATAATATTGTGGGATAAGCCTACCCTATAAAAGCATGGATAAATGGCTGGATCGTAGGAAGACAGAGGTCAGCTTAGGTTACAGAAAATTCAAGTGGGGTCAGGTGAAAGTTGAGTGGTAGGGACATGTAATAGACAGCATTAGATAATTACTGACAGGTATGGATGAGCACTAGATACACAGGATGTTACTAAAGGGTTATTCAACAGGTCAGGTGCGGGAAGGGTCGTAGGGACAATTGTCAGGCGAAATACAATAGGGATAAGTGGGTATGGTATTGAATACGAGGCCCGGACTACAAGACTTGATGACAGCCTGGCCGCTGCTGCTTTCGCAATAGAAATAGCTGGGGGAGCAGTAGGAGCACACACTGAAGTAGCCTTCTGCTGTGCATTGCATCGAGGTCAAACAGCCGCTTGGGGTGCTTGTAGTTCCTCCCGAGCTTGGGGTGGTGGTGGTACTGATGATGGCGGAGGGCACACAGAGGGTAGTGCACGATGCGTTTGCTGAACAGCGGCGAGTTGTTATGTCGAAGTACCGCCCTGAGGGACACGAAAGGTGGTAGAGCTCGTTTGCTGGACCTTCCACCAAGCAGATGTAGTATTTTGTGCAGTCATCTGGGTCGATGATCTGGTAATTTTTATCATCGGCTGTACAGTAAGGATCACAGAGAGCACTGGAACCAGCGCAGCACGCCGCCTGATCACCTCCGCATTTTACTCCGTTAAACCAGGGTGTTTCAGGCTGGCAGGTGGCCAGACCAATTGGGTCTAGTGACGCACCATCACAGATATAAAACTTAGTGCAGTCTGTGGGGTCTACAATTGCCCCTGGTGTTCCCGAAGCTGTGCACATCACGGGACAACTACCAGGGGCTGGGGTGGGGCATTTTGAAGGGTCATTACCACAATAACCAGGAATGTCAGGGTCAAAGTAAGGTGCATCGTTGGGACAGGTGAGAGGGCTATCGGAGGGTACATCGCCAGCCAAACAAATATAAAACTGTTGACAGTCGCACAAGCTCACTACAGCCTCGCCTTCTATACACGATAACGGTGCACAGGCATCTCGAAACACTCCTCCGGCGACCACCACCTGTTGGACAAAGGAAGAGAAATTCCAGTACTGTTGGTCAATAATCTTTAATTTTCTGAGTATGAACACTATAAACAAATGAACACCCTGCCACAACCTTAAGTATAAATTACAGCACTAAATTGATAGTTTACAATACTAGGATATCCTAAATGCACCCGTCGTGGCTCAGTGGCATGACCTATGTTGTAAACTTTGTAAAGTAATATAAAATTTCGAAAACATCAGAGTGGGTTCGAATTTTAGTGGCCAATAGTAAACTTGGTAAAAAAAAAAAACACTATCGTTGTAATTCTCGTGTGAAACATTTTGACTACAGATGATGGACACCGAAAAATATTTTGTATATTCCCGGGGCATCATGAGCTGTGCCTATCATTTACTGAACCATCAGACCCAGCCTGCTCCATAGTTTATTTTATTATTTACCGTTTTTTTTTTTTTTTAACCTTGTGTATAATTTCGAACCCTGACCATGATAGAGGACAAGGGGTTCATAGGCTATATTATTGTTCCGTCCTAAAACCGTATAGAGAATTAATGACAAGAACTTGACTTTATATGAAATGAGTACCGTATCTAAAACCATATAACGTAGTTCCTTTACAAAATATAACGAATCGTGTTATTTGGCCTTGAATATTTCGGTCTTCATACACGGACGACTAGTACCGGTAAGTGCAACAATTTATCCGGATCCGAACAGTTATATAGTTAATAACCTTGCATGCAGTAGCCTAATGTGACTGAACACAGTACCGTATTTACATTCAGATACAATTGTAGGCAGCGCAATAATGTTAGGTATGGCTCGGGATGAACTGAGAGACTGAACGAGTAGGCTGTAGGGGGAAGGTAAAAAAAGTGATCTTTCTTAATTAAGGCGAACAAAAAAGTCTGACGTTAGCGAGATTTAAGTATTATACAGTAAATGTCGGAAGATGTTAATTGTGACTAACAGTGTATTAATTAAAGCCAAATTTTGGATCAGTTGAAGAGAGGAAAGGGAATGTCTCACACTATTGATTACTGTATATCCTACCACACTCCACCTCACCCAACACCACTCATCTCTCCAGACTTATCTCACCGGAATGATGAAGGAGAGAAAGGTGAGCTTGTCCATGGCTAATTGGAGATGTTGACTGAATACCGCCAGTGCTGTACTTGCTCTGTTTTATATCCGTCACCAAACCACATGCAATGACCACAATTGGGGGTGGAGTCCATTGTTGGCATGCCTTTGGAAGCACACACATGGCTTGATTGCATCACACACACACACACACACACACACACACCTGTTGATAGCACAGTATTGTTCCCAGAATGTACAGGGTGTCCCAAGAGAACCTTCCTATTCAGTTGGTTGTTTAGATTACTTAGTGATAAGCTCTAGTGCACTAGGTACATACCTTATAACATTAGGCTACAGAACATACATACAATCACATTATCTATTGTTTATCTCTAGTAGTAATCTTTATAGTTGCAACAATTGCTGGTAATGTCTATGTTTATGTGGTGTAATAATGGTTTGCTTCTGACGTCATATCTATGGAAATTCCAACAGGAAATACCCAGGAACATAATACAAGTGTCAAGTGTACCTAACTGACTGAACATTGTGTTGTTAAAGGGGAGGTACAGTGTTGATAGCCTAGATCCAGATTAGATTATTCCTCCAAACTATTCCAAGCAACAGGCCACCGTTATTTTTGTTAATCTGCTCCTGCTAGCATACTTAATTAAGAGGAATCAAGGCGCTCCAATGTAACAAACATATACCGTACTATAGGACTACCCACTTGCATTCCTGGTAGATACGGGACTTCTAATGTGTGTTACTTACATGTGGTCGTCTCAGTTCTTGGGAATCTCTACATCAACCGTACAGTAACAAAAGGCAAATTTTGTCTGTCTGTCGGATTGTATTGAAATATTGTTGAGTTTACTAAAATATTTCCGAATGGAGAGTTTTAAACCTGTACTGTACCAGATGTTTCTCCACGCCCCGGAATAGTTTAATACGGTACCTGCTGTACTAAAATCCATCTTAATATTTGTGGAGTAATGAAGGGAAATGTGCTAAAAAATATCACTGCTTCTCTTAGATTATTATTATTATTATTTTTATTTTTAAAGCACATTTGGCTTTCCCAGGGGCCACCACTCCCCTTTGCAGTGTCATCAGCCGCGGGGTTGGGGGAGGGGGGAATTAGGAGGGTTCACTACTTGGTATGGGTTCAGACCAATTTCTCGAACCGGTTTCTTTTCGCACTCGCATGTTCAGTTGCGGACACATGAAACAGACACACTTGAAAGGGGGCCCCTCATTGAGCATATAATTATTGTCTGAGACGAATTGTGTAGTGGCTCGACTTGTAATTATTATGCTCAATGAGGGCCCAGTTGTTAGTGTTTGTTTCATTATATCCCAACTGTACTTTATATTATAGGCCACATTTGAGTTTGCAGAAAATACCAGAATCAGTTCCGTATCAGAGACCAGGGCCGGTATACACAAAATATCTTAGAAATTTGGACTATATAGTTCGTATGTTTGCAATAGCCTACTGACCTTGCCATAGTGTTTCAGGCTCATGTCGAAGCAGTGAATGGTTTTATTATTCTATTAGTATGAGTTGTTATTATCATTTCGAAGCAGTGTCTGGTTCCAGTCCTTGACATGTGTCGGGTTCCAGTCCTTGCCATGTCGAAGCAGTGAATGGTTTTATTATTCTATTAGTATGAGCTGTTATCATTTCGAAGCAGTGTCGGGTTCCAGTCCTTAGTATGAGCTGTTATTATCATTTCGAAGCAGTGTCTGGTTCCAGTCCTTGCCATCAATAAAAGCTTACCAACAAAATTTTAACTTACGAGTAAACTTTGTTTTTGTGAATACGGGCCCAGTTCATGATTTTAATACCTTATCGATTTTTGGCTTGATAGTTGTTTAAGGTTATAGTGTACTTTTGATACCGTATCGTACATTAGGACACTTTGATTACTCCAAAGTATGCCAGGAAACAGGACCAAAATAACAAAAATAATGGTGTACTGTTGCTTGGAATAGTTTCGAGGAATAATTTATCCCAGATCTTCCAATACTGTACCATCTCTTTAATTTATAGAGCACACAGTTGTGTTAATTAATACTTCTTATAGGCTAGATGGTTTTCACTTTTCAGTCACTCTCGCGCCCGAGTTAGGTCCTGGTAGTTTGCACCAGTTAGGTTCCGGTAGTCTGCTGTGGTCCAGGTGAGGTTAGGTAAGGTTAGGCTAATTCCCAAATTTCCCATTTCCTTGGGAAATGCCATTGGAACTCCAATAAAGAAGTATAAACACAGCTGATGGCCAGATGTGGTGGTACCCATAGTAGTGTTGCCACATAGCCTAAGTCATTTGCTGCAAGTGGGCTGGCTGGATTTTTTTTTTTTTTTTCTCGAGCAGGCCATCGTCATTAGGCTATGTGTGTATTTGTCTCATTTATTCATCTATCTTTTCATCTATATTTATTCATCTATATTAATCTTATATGTCTGGATCTCTTTTATTATTATTTGGTCTACTCATGTGTACCGTACAGTATTTTTCTAGTTCAATAATTCATAACTTCAGGGTATATCTGTATTTTTGAAATGTATATATATCAGTCTGTTTATTATACCTGTTATGTTTATTGATACATATTTTGTGTAGGCTAGTTAACTACTTCTAACTTATATTTCCATTCATCTGTCTTTTTTTGTTCCTTCATCTGTCTATCCATCCCTGTCTGTTAATCTATGTTGTATATTTATCTGTCTATTTCGCCTACCTCTTTCAATTGTTTTATTTATCTAACTATTCATGACTGTCTTTGTATATTTACTTACTCGTCTGTGGTATTACTTGTATACTGTCCATATGTTTACTTTATCTGTATATTTTCCAGCCATCTACAGTATTTCTATCGCTGTGTGATATCCATTCATTTATCCATTTGCTTATAATTTAAATATATACCAGTTAAATGATATTTCACCAAAAGGAAAAGAATCAAGCATAAATGAAATCTCCATTTTATTGACTACATCACAGTATACATTATAAAAGGGCATATAGACTATAGACTTTTGTACAGTATTATAAAATCACAATCAAATGAATGAAAACAAGTGATCAACAGGTGTTGCCAAGTTTCACATAAATGTTATTAAATCCATGTGTTTCAAAGGTGTTACAGGACTATTAGGCTTGGCTGTACAGTACAATATACATACTGTAGTATTTATTTCTCTCTAGGTAATCATAAGCATCACTATAAGCTGATATTAATAACATACATTTGGTTGTGGGACTTATGACCAAACTCCAAACGCGTCTTAAGCCCCTTCCACACGAGAGGTAAACAAACAGACGGCGGGCACGGCCAACTGAGTGAAGTTCTCTACCTTTATACCAGTGTTACCATATCAAACAGTCCCCGGTACCCATTGGCCACTTGTGTCCGACACCTACCCACAGAATTGGTAACAGTGTCTGCCCGCCATCTTTTGCCTCTTGTGTGTTAAGTGGCTTTACAGTAGGATGTCAGCTGTAGGACATGAAGGTTATGTCATTTGAGGGGAGGTCAGGTGATGTGTGGATAGTTAGAAAGCAGTACATGTAGGAGAGATTAGGTGTTGTGGGGTTATTCAGAGGGCAGGACAGGTGATATGAGCACATTCAGAAAGCAGGCTATAAAGGTCAGGTCAGGACGGGTGATGTGAGGGTAATCAGAAGGCAGTACATGAAGGTCAGGTCACGATTGAAAACAGGACCTGAAGGTGAAGTCATATTAGGTGATGGTTCAGATGCAGTATGCGAAAGTCAGGTCAGAAGGTAAGGCAAGAATAAGGGATGAGGTCAGAAGGTGAGTTTAGGTAAGGACAAGTTAGGGGATGTGTGGACAGTCAGCAGGTAAAACACAGTATGGATAGGAAGCATCAGTGTTGAAGACAAGATCCCCTGAACACTCCATGATATATGCTTCTCCTTGGTTGGTGGGACAAAAGAAGTACTGTTTCTGGCATGTTGTACACTTGGGGAATGATCCTTCCACCGTACAAGTCATGGTGTCTTGGCAGTCACCCGAACCAGTCGTCATTCCACCGCCGTCTGTGGAGTTACACAAGGTGATGCAAGACGCTTCTGCTAAACAAGCCCCTTCTGTCATGTCAAAGGTCTCCCCTGACGGACACGGAAAATGATAGAGCTCACTTGGTGGACCTTCCGCCAAGCAGATGTAGTATTTTGTGCAATTAAGTGGGTCAATGATCTCCTTAACTATATCATCTGTACAGTAAGGTTCACAGAGAGCACTGGAACCAGCGCAGCACCCCGCCTGATCACTGTCACACTTCTCTCCGTTAAACCAGGGTGTTTCTGACTGGCAGGTGACGGGACCGATTGGGTCAGATATATCGGATTCACATATATAGTACTTAGAGCAATCCATGGGGTCTACAATGGCCGCCGGTGTTGTTACAGATGATGCTAGATCTGCACACATCACTGGACAACTACCAGTGGCTGGGCTGGGGCATTCTGAATCGTCATTACCACAATAACCAGGAATGTCTGGGTCAAAGTAAGGTGCCTCGGGGGGACAGGTGAGAGGGCTATCGGAGGGTTTCAAGGTATCCAAACAAATATAATACTTTGAACAGTCGCACAGGCTCCCTACAGCCTCGCCTGCTGTAGGACACGCTGACGGTATACAAGCATCTCGAGACACTCCTCCGCCGACCACCACCTGTAGGGCAAGGTACAAGGAACTTCTGTAAGGCTTCACTTTGTATTCCTCTCCATAATTGCTATAAACAAGGGCCCATATTTACAGTTTGCAATACACAAGGGAAGTGATAATTTATTTTGCTAAATATTATATGATGACCCGATATGTATATTGACTTTGCCGAACTTAAGAGATTTATGTTGTACTAATCTTTTAACAGAAATTTTATGTTTTATAGAATACCACAAAATATAAATAAAGTTTGTGCTGACATATTATTACCGAATATAGTAACTAAAGTATTATTAAGAAGGTAACACACTTTTGGTATATTAGAGTGTGTTGATTCCTCCAAAGTATGCCAGGAAACAGAACCAGACGAGCCAGAATAATGGTGGTGGACTGTTGCTTGGAATAGTTTGGAGGAATCAGTTTCTCCAAATTTACCAACATACACAAACCCAATAAGGAAGATGGATAATCATAGCGGGAACATGTGTTAATTTACACTGCAAGAAATAGGCCTAATGTAAAGCGAATTTAATTTGTTTCCAAAGGGTCATTTTATCGTTATAGGTACAGGACATTGTTATTGCAAAATTAATTCAAAAGTATGTTAGACTGTGAATCGTTCAGTATTTTCCTTCCCTATAAAGTATGTTAGACTGTGAATCGTTCAGTATTTTCCTTCCCTATAAAGTATGTTAGACTGAATCGTTCAGTATTTTCCTTCCCTATAGTCTTGCACCTTCTACCTCCTCCCATAATCCAAGGTTTAGTCCAATCTTTCTTTTTCTGACAGCCAAACTCCCTCTACATCATCCTTTCCATCAGGGTCATATCCAGTGGTATCCATCTAAGGTGATACATTAACCTTGGCTTTATGTATCTGTCCCATTCAGTATGGTAGGTGAGGAGAGGCTATACAGTAGTAGTTTTACAGATATACAGGCTATACTTATATGTCATTTGGATAGGGTAGGACATTCATCAGTTTGTCTTGTAGTTTAGGACCAAGGGATGCACTAGTCACTAGATTTGACCTAAAGGACTTAATTATTGACATTGGGAGCTGGGAAATATCAACACTTAGTGCTGGTCAAGGAATTATGCCGCTGACGTATCTGGTGCACGGTACAATCACATATCACATTACAAGCCCTAGTTCTGTTGTGGTAGTGCTGGTCAAGGAATTATGCCACCGACGTATCTGGTGCACGGTACAATCACATATCACATTACAAGCCCTAGTTCTATTGTGGTAGGTTTTGGCGCGTTAATCGTATGTCCGGCAGTGATGTGTGACTGGTGTCCTTGAAGGGCGGAAAAAAGTTTCCCTTTCTCAGTTGCCTGAGGGATTTTTGAGGGGAATGTACTGTTCTCGCTCTGCTAACGTGTCACTCGTTTTTGTCCCCAAATTAGTGCAGTTTCTGGCCCGAATTATCATTGTGGGGAAGAAAAAGGACTTGACATCTGACCAGATATCAAGTATAGTGTCGCTTCATAAGGCAAAGCAGTCTGTGAAAGAAATTGCTAAAATTGTTGGAGTGAGTGATAGAACTGTGAGAAACTGGGTAGCAAAATTTAAAAGTAGCGGAGGGATTCAAACACCTGCAAAGAAAAAGAGGCCAGGCATGGTTAAAAAGATCAATTTACGTACTCGTAACGTTATTAAATGGCAGGTTGATGCTGATCCTCACATCACATCACGGGTACTAAAGGAAAAAAACCCTCAATTGTTGGAAAATGTATCCCAAAGAACAGTTGGTCGATGCCTGCATGACGACATGGGTTACCGCAGGTGCCGTGCACGGATTAAACCCGACCTCACTCATAACATAACCACATTAAGAATAGGGTAGCTTTTTGTCATAAATACAGTGCTTAGGATGTGTCTTTTTGGCGAAAGGTGTTATGGAGTGTGACGAGTCAATGTTTAGTATATCTGGTAACCAAGGTGGAGACATTTACCGGCGTCGAGGCAGTGACACGTTAAACCCCAACTACACAAAAAAGTGTGTCAAACATCCATACAAAATTATGGTGTGGGGATGTTTTGGGTTTCATGGAGTAGGGGAATTAGTTTTATTGCCAAAAAACATAAGTTTGAATAAAAACAATTACTTAGAGCTCCTCTGTGATCATCTTCCCAATTCGTTTGAGAGATGCCAGGGTGATTTTTTTATGCAAGATGGTGCACCTTGTCATACCGCCAAGGATGTTACACAGTGGCTTCGTGACTGTCAAGTTAACTTCTTTGATGATTGGCCTGGCAACTCACCAGATTTGAATCCGATTGAAAATTTACGGGCATTGATAAAGCGAGAGTTGCTAGAGAAGGACACATCCTCACTACCCAAGCTGGAGGCAGCAATACGGGACGTGTGGCAAAACTTTAGGCCTGAATTTCTTCAAAATGTGGCAGAATCTGTGCCAAGGCGTTTAAAAGAGTGCCTAAGGAATAAAGAGATGCCAACAAAGTACTAAATGCTGGTAAGTGTCCATAATTGGTATTTTATTTAAGTTTCTCAATCACATTCTCCTTGTCTGAGCGCTGCGGCATAATTCCTTGACCAGTACTCTATGTAGGTTAGGTGTGAAGGAAGCCAAGTCGACACCATACAATACCATACCACACCATACAATGCCATACAATGCCATACCATACAATACCATACCACACCACACCATACCATACAATACACCACACCATACCATACCACACCAT
This sequence comes from Petrolisthes cinctipes, assembly GCA_033782935.1. NCBI lineage: Eukaryota > Metazoa > Arthropoda > Malacostraca > Decapoda > Porcellanidae > Petrolisthes > Petrolisthes cinctipes. The sequence goes on from JAWQEG010002302.1 coordinate 249,059, forward strand.
ACCACACTACAGCTCCTAAATCTCTACATCACATCACATCATATACACACCACCATCAGACCACACCATACCATACTACACCACTTATACCACTAGTTTATACCACTCAGCAAAATTCCAAGCTAGAACACATCACAACACAACACCACAACATTGACACCACACTGCACTATACTCATTACCCTCTTCACTCACTCTACACATAACACACACACAACAACAACAACACCACAACTCTTGCACCACACTGCACTATTACCATTCACCTCTACACACCATACACAGCCACAACAACACAACACCACACTGCACTATAATCATTACCATTCACCTCTACACACCATACACAGCCACAACAACACAACACCACACTGCACTATAATCATTACCATTCACCTCTACACACCATACACAGTCACAACAACACAACACCACACTGCACTATAATCATTACCATTCACCTCTACACACCATACACAGCCACAACAACACAACACCACACTGCACTATACTCATTACCTTTCACCTCTACACACCATACACAGCCACAACACAACACCACACTGCACTATAATCATTACCATTCACCTCTACACCATACACAGCCAGAAAAACAACACCACACTGCACTATACTCATTACCATTCACCTCTACACACCACACACCATACACAGCCACAACAACACAACACTGCACTATAATCATTACCATTCACCTCTACACACCATACACAGCCACAACAACACAACACCACACTGCACTATAATCATAACAATTCACCTCTACACACCATACACAGCCACAACACCACACTGCACTATAATCATTACCATTCACCTCTACACACCATACACAGCCACAACAACACAACACCACACTGCACTATACTCATTACTATTCACCTCTACACACCATACACAACCACAACAACACAACACCAAACTCGTCTCACCAGAATGTTGATGGTGAAGAAGAGGATGGTAAGCTTCTCCATGACTGATTGACTTGACTGACATACTGATTGCTCGGCTGCATAATATATACCAGTTGATCTACCCTGCAGTCACCACCATTGAAGGGGGAGGTGCCCATTGTTCAGTGTGGTTGGCATGCTTGAGTTGTTTGTACTGTACACACACCCACACACACACACACACACTCACGGCCAAAACACCCTGGACTTGATATTGACTGATATGGCCGACCTGTACCTTCCACCACAGCCACTCCCTCCCATGGGACGCAGCCCACACACATCTGTACTGTGGTCCCCAACCCCCACCACCTCCCTACCACCTGTATGTACCATCACCACCTATAGACCACTTACTGACTCAGCATTAAGACAATTTGGTCAGTGGGTGACTACATATCCATGGAACGAGGTCACTACACCTGAAGATGTCAACACCAAGTGGGAAAATTATCACTCTTCAGTCATGGAGGCCTACCATCATTTCTTTCCATCAAAAACATCCAAAAAACACCTCTCTGACCTTCCATGGATAACCCCAAGAATAAAACGCCTCCTAGATCTTCGTAACCAGGCGTTTTACACCAACAACCACCAGTACAAACAACTGAGGAACCAGATCATCCGAGAAATTCGTGAGGTAAAGAAGTCATATTACCCCACCAAGGTGCACCATCTCCTCCATAACAACTCCAGCCAGTGGTACACCAAGATAAAAACCCTCTGTGGCCTGGGAAAGACTTCAAAACCCCTCCATTTCCTCACTGGTGTGTCAGCCGAGGAAGCAGCAGAGCAGATTAACACCCACTTTGCCACCATTTGTCAAAGCCTTCCTCCTCTCAACCTCTCTCTCCTACCAGCTTACCTTCCCTCCTCCTCCCCTCCTCCTACTATTGAAATATTTCAAGTTGCCAAAAAATTGCTAAGTCTCAAACCAAAGAAATCCACCACTCCAATTGACTTACCCATCAAAATTTACAAAGAATTTGCCCCTGAACTTGCAGTACCCATCACTTCAATAATTAATGCCTCCCTCAGACAAGGCAAATGTCCAGCCGAGTGGAAAACCTCTTTTATAACACCCATCCCTAAGTTGCCAAACCCTCCCACACTAAATGATCTTAGGCCAATTGCTATTACTCCCGTTCCAAGTCTCATCTGTGAAGATTTTATATTCAACTGGGCATATGATACCATCAGTAACCACATTGACTTGCAACAGTTTGGCAACCTGAAATCCACCTCTACCACTCATTGCCTTGTCAGTCTGCTAGACTTCATCTATCAGAACCTAGACAAGCGCAAAACATCCCTTGCTTTAACCTTCATAGACTTTCGGAAGGCCTTTGATCTTGTGGATCACACCACAGTGATAAAAAAAGGACTAAAATTAGGTCTCCCTGGCTATCTTGTGACATGGCTGTGTGACTTTCTGTGTGAGAGACGGCAGGTCACACGGTATCAAAATCACACCTCCTCCTTTCAAAATCTGACCTGTGGTGTTCCCCAGGGTACCAAAATGGGGCCCCTTTGTTTCCTGCTGTTAATTAACGACGCCCTCACTGACACACCACACCGCTGGAAGTATGTGGATGACTCTACAGTAGGAGTCACTATCAACAATGACTCTCTTGACTACAGTCATCTACAGCATACCCTTGACCACTTGCAATCCTGGACCACAGAAAATAGCGTCACCATCAACCAAACCAAGACTGTAGTAATGCACATCAGTACATCCACCACTCCAGTACCACCACCTAATGTTACTATTGGCTCTCACTCACTACAGTTGGTTGAGTCTACTAAACTGCTTGGAGTCACCATTGACAATAAACTGGATTGGAAGCAGCACACCACCACCATCATCAAGGCAACCACCTACAGACTCTACATGCTGAAAACAATGAAGTCCTTGGGAGCCTTACACCAACAATTGAGGGATATATATACTACCTTCATCTTACCCAAGCTTACATACGCATCTCCAGCCTGGTCATCATCACTAAACATCACCCAACAACGACGGCTGGAGAGGGTACAGAAGAGAGCTTGTAAAATTATACTGGGGGTCACCTACACTACATACAACCAGGCTCTAATCTCCCTTAATCTACCCTCACTGACAGAGAGATACCGACGTGACCTCCAGACTTTTGGGGACAAGTTGCTGCTACACCCCAGACTCCGTCCACTCCTGCCCCCCACCCTACCCCCTCCATCTAGGGCAGCCCGTCACTACAATAGAATAAAACCAATTAAAACAAGAACAGAGAGATACAAAAATAGCCCCATTCCCACCATAATAAATATAATAAATAAGTAATCATCCAATCTATATATGTATCATCTTTGTGTATATATTATATATCTCATCCTATTCATCCATTCATTCATTATGTCCATTTAATATGTATGTATATTTTCAGCCTCAGGGCTGCATTCTGGTCAATAAACCGATTATTATTATTATTATTACATTGGACAGGGGAGCGAGGTCGCCCTTCAAAATTAATCAGGTCACAGACTCGCTATGTGTGTTGTTGGTTCGGTCGTCTCAGTCAGTGTACAGTCGCACACACAAATTTGCACTACATCTGGCCTGGATTCAGAGCCGCACCGAGTCACAATTGTAGAAATTTTTTTTTTGTCAAGAGACTGTACACGTAAACATTATTAGTTCTCATTTAGTACAGGTTTTTATGTTGAGGGGGTTTGTTTACAGTCATGTTCTTAAAAAGGCATGAAGGCACAAGCATGGTGTTGGGAAGGACAATTTTTTTTTTTTACATGTATATACAATCTTTTAAGCAATTCCCAAAACTGTTTTACAATAAACAACTGATAAAAACTGTTTTTATTTTATGTAAATTTACAGAAGTACTGGCTTCACTATATTGTATATTTTAGTACCATTACCCACTATTTTGGACCATTCTAAGACACTTTTCATCTATAGTGTTTCTCTCAGAGATGCTATGTTTACAAACATAATTTGGAAATTAGTCTGACCTAACCTGACCTAACCTAACATAGACCACAGCAGACTACCAGGACCTAACCTAGGCAAACTACCGGGACCTAACCTGGGCAAACTACCGGGACATAACCGGTGTAAACTATCATAAAGTGACAGGGGCTAATTCGCGGTACCTAGCCGGATGTGGTAACACTGCGCGGCCCTAGCCAAAAACACAGTACTTCTGTAATAATACCATATTTTATCTATATTTCTAACCCTGGCAAACTACCGGGACCTAACCTGAACAAACTACCGGGATAGAACCGTGGTAAAGTACAGGAAATGGCCGGGGCAAAATACTATGGTATTTAGCCGTGTGTACTTAATGGCCATGTGATCGTGTATGAAAATTGGAGGCTACTGATTCCTCCTGACCATGCCATGAAACAAACAAGCTTCTTCCATATAGGTGTGTGTTTGTTTCGTGGCAATATTTGAAGGACTCATTTAGGCTACCTCCAATTTTCTTATTACATCACACAGTCACACACACACACACACACACAGGGTTCCTTAATGTGAGCATGGTGTAAATTTAGGTTTGTTGCTGAGGTTGACACTGTTAGCTGTTCTTGGTAATGGATCGATTCACCCTTATGTAATTTGGTTAATTGTCATTTTATTTTGACTACCTCCAGGTTTTAACAGCAAGCCAGTGAACAACTCAGCTAAGATCTAGGAAAATATTATATCTGTATTGATGCTTTTTTACTATTTAGTGTTTTCTTTAACTTGTATCACGATCAACTGCAGGTGATTTTTTTTTTTTTTTTTTTTTTCCACGGAGAAACCACCAGTGATAGAAAATTGTTTAGCCAAGATGTGGGAATAAAGTATCTATATTTACTTTTGCTGATATACGTATTTTTTTATTGAAAATTTGTCAACGGGAAATCGAAACTGACTTAGCAAACCGTTGTCAGGATTGGATAAATTGATGTATAGACAAATGATAGTAGCATCAACTTAACCTAATTGTGGGCCACCTGATATATTATATATGATATTAAAGACAATATTTGTATGCAAATCAATAATAATAATAATAATAATATACGGTTTAGTATACAGTATGTTTGTAGTAATGAAATGATGTTCTAGCAGAGGAGTTTTGTAACTGTTCTTGGGTTACAGTTACGGTTTTTAACAGTACTGTATTGAAAGTGGGCAACGGAAAGGGAGTAGGTTCCTCTTGCCATTTAGTTCAGTAATAGCATAAGTGATCATTGCTTAATACACACAAGTTTATATATAATTTATCCCAGTTATTTTAGTTTATAATATTGTGGGATAAGCCTACCTTATAAAAGCATGGATAAATGGCTGGATCGTAGGAAGACAGAGGTCAGCTTAGGTTACAGAAAATTCAAGTGTGGTCAGGTGAAAGTTGAGTGGTAGGGACATGTAATAGACAGCATTAGATAATTACTGACAGGTATGGATGAGCACTAGATACACAGGATGTTACTAAAGGGTTACTCAACAGGTCAGGTGCGGGAAGGGTCGTAGGGACAATTGTCAGGCAAAATACAATAGGGATAAGTGGGTATGGTATTGAATACGTGGCCCGGTCTACAAGACTGGATGACAGCCTGGCCGCTGCTGCTTTCGCAATAGAAATAGCTGGGGGAGCAGTAGGAGCACACACTGAAGTAGCCTTCTGCTGTGCATTGCATCGAGGTCAAACAGCCGCTTGGGGTGCTTGTAGTTCCTCCCGAGCTTGGGGTGGTGGTGGTACTGATGATGGCGGAGGGCACACAGAGGGTAGTGCACGATGCGTCTGCTGAACAGCGGCGAGTTGTTATGTCGAAGTACTGCCCTGAGGGACACGAAGGGTGGTAGAGCTCGTTTGCTGGACCTTCCACCAAGCATATGTAGTATTTTGTGCAGTCATCCGGGTCGATGATCTGGTGATTTATATCATCGCCTGTACAGTAAGGATCACAGAGAGCACTGGAACCAGCGCAGCACGCCGCCTGATCACCTCCGCATTCTGCTCCGTTAAACCAGGGTATTTCAGGCTGGCAGGTGGCCAGACCAATTGGGTCTGGTGACGTACCATCACAGATATAAAACTTAGTGCAGTCTGTGGGGTCTACAATTGCCTCTGCTGTTCCCGGAACTATGCACATCACGGGACAACTACCAGGGGCTGGGGTGGGGCAAACTGAATCGTCATTACCACAACCAAGGAGATCTGGGTTAAAGTAAGGTGCCTCGGGGGGACAGGTGAGAGGGGTATCGGAGGGACCGCCAAACAAACACATATAATAATGTTGACAGTCGCACGAGCTCGCTATAGGCCTGCCTAAATCAACACACGTTTCCGGCGCACAGGCATCTCGAAACACTCCTCCGGCGACCACCACCTGTTGGACAAAGGAAGAGAAATTCCAGTACAGTTGGTCAATAATCTTTAATTTTCTGAGTATGAACACTATAAACAAATGAACACCCTGCCACAACCTTAAGTATAAATTACAGCACTAAATTGATAGTTTACAATACTAGGATATCCTAAATGCACCCGTCGTGGCTCAGTGGCATGACCTATGTTGTAAACTTTGTAAAGTAATATAAAATTTCGAAAACATCAGAGTGGGTTCGAATTTTAGTGGCCAATAGTAAACTTGGTAAAAAAAAAATAAAACGATCGTTGTAATTCTCGTGTGAAACATTTTGACTACAGATGATGGACACCGAAAAATATCTTGTATATTCCCGGGGCATCATGAGCTGTGCCTATCATTTACTGAACCATCAGACCCAGCCTGCTCCATAGTTTATTTTATTATTTACCGTAGTTTTTTTTTTTTTTTTTTTTTTTAACCTTGTGTATAATTTCGAACCCTGACCATGATAGAGGACATGGGGTTCATAGGCTATATTATTGTTCCGTCCTAAAACCGTATAGAGAATTAATGACAAGAACTTGACTTTATATGAAATGAGTACCGTATCTAAAACCATATAACGTAGTTCCTTTACAAAATATAACGAATCGTGTTATTTGGCCTTGAATATTTCGGTCTTCATACACGGACGACTAGTACCGGTAAGTGCAACAATTTATCCGGATCCGAACAGTTATATAGTTAATAACCTTGCATGCAGTAGCCTAATGTGACTGAACACAGTACCGTATTTACATTCAGATACAATTGTAGGCAGCGCAATAATGTTAGGTATGGCTCGGGATGAACTGAGAGACTGAACGAGTAGGCTGTAGGGGGAAGGTAAAAAAAGTGATCTTTCTTAATTAAGGCGAACAAAAAAGTCTGACGTTAGCGAGATTTAAGTATTATACAGTAAATGTCGGAAGATGTTAATTGTGACTAACAGTGTATTAATTAAAGCCAAATTTTGGATCAGTTGAAGAGAGGAAAGGGAATGTCTCACACTATTGATTACTGTATATCCTACCACACTCCACCTCACCCAACACCACTCATCTCTCCAGACTTATCTCACCGGAATGATGAAGGAGAGAAAGGTGAGCTTGTCCATGGCTAATTGGAGATGTTGACTGAATACCGCCAGTGCTGTACTTGCTCTGTTTTATATCCGTCACCAAACCACATGCAATGACCACAATTGGGGGTGGAGTCCATTGTTGGCATGCCTTTGGAAGCACACACATGGCTTGATTGCATCACACACACACACACACACACACACCTGTTGATAGCACAGTATTGTTCCCAGAATGTACAGGGTGTCCCAAGAGAACCTTCCTATTCAGTTGGTTGTTTAGATTACTTAGTGATAAGCTCTAGTGCACTAGGTACATACCTTATAACATTAGGCTACAGAACATACATACAATCACATTATCTATTGTTTATCTCTAGTAGTAATCTTTATAGTTGCAACAATTGCTGGTAATGTCTATGTTTATGTGGTGTAATAATGGTTTGCTTCTGACGTCATATCTATGGAAATTCCAACAGGAAATACCCAGGAACATAATACAAGTGTCAAGTGTACCTAACTGACTGAACATTGTGTTGTTAAAGGGGAGGTACAGTGTTGATAGCCTAGATCCAGATTAGATTATTCCTCCAAACTATTCCAAGCAACAGGCCACCGTTATTTTTGTTAATCTGCTCCTGCTAGCATACTTAATTAAGAGGAATCAAGGCGCTCCAATGTAACAAACATATACCGTACTATAGGACTACCCACTTGCATTCCTGGTAGATACGGGACTTCTAATGTGTGTTACTTACATGTGGTCGTCTCAGTTCTTGGGAATCTCTACATCAACCGTACAGTAACAAAAGGCAAATTTTGTCTGTCTGTCGGATTGTATTGAAATATTGTTGAGTTGTACTAAAATATTTCCGAATGGAGAGTTTTAAACCTGTACTGTACCAGATGTTTCTCCACGCCCCGGAATAGTTTAATACGGTACCTGCTGTACTAAAATCCATCTTAATATTTGTGGAGTAATGAAGGGAAATGTGCTAAAAAATATCACTGCTTTTCTAAGATTATTATTATTATTATTTTTATTTTTATAGCACATTTGGCTTTCCCAGGGGCCACCACTTCCCTTTGCAGTGTCATCAGCCGCGGGGTTGGAGGTGGGGGGGGGGGGGAATTAGGAGGGTTCACTACTTGGTATGGGGGTCAGACCAATTTCTCGAACCGGCTTCTTTTCCCACTCGCATGTTCAGTTGCGGACACATGAAAAAGACACACTTGAAACTGGGCCCCTCATTGAGCATATAATTATTGTCTGAGACGACTTGTGTAGTGGCTCGACCTGTAATTGTTATGCTCAATGAGGGCCCAGTTGTTAGTGTGTTTGTTTCATTATATCCCAACTGTACTTTATATTATAGGCCACATGGGAGTTTGCAGAAAATACCAGAATCAGTTCCGTATCAGAGACCAGGGCCGGTATACACAAAATATCTTAGAATTTTGGACTATATAGTTCGTATGTTTGCAATAGCCTACTGACCTTGCCTTAGTGTTTCAGGCTCATGTCGAAGCAGTGAATGGTTTTATTATTCTATTAGTATGAGTTGTTATTATCATTTCTAAGCAGTGTCGGGTTCCAGTCCTTGCCATCAATAAAAGCTTACCAACAAAATTTTAACTTAAGAGTAAACTTTGTTTTTGTGAATACGGGCCCAGTTCATGATTTTAATACCTTATCGATTTTTGGCTTGATAGTTGTTTAAGGTTATAGTGTACTTTTGATACCGTATCGTACATTAGGACACTTTGATTACTCCAAAGTATGCCAGGAAACAGGACCAAAATAACAAAAATAATGGTGTACTGTTGCTTGGAATAGTTTGGAGGAATAATTTATCCCAGATCTTCCAATACTGTACCATCTCCTTAATTTATAGAGCACACAGTTGTGTTAATTAATACTTCTTATAGGCTAGATGGTTTTCACTTTTCAGTCACTCTCGCGTCCCAGTTAGGTCCTGGTAGTTTGCACCAGTTAGGTTCCGGTAGTCTGCTGTGGTCCAGGTGAGGTTAGGTAAGGTTAGGCTAATTCCCAAATTTCCCATTTCCTTGGGAAATGCCATTGGAACTCCAATAAGGAAGTATAAACACAGCTGATGGCCAGATGTGGTGGTACCCATAGTAGTGTTGCCACATAGCCTAAGCCATTTGCTGCAAGTGGGCTGGCTGGATTTTTTTTTTTTCTCGAGCAGGCCATCGTCATTAGGCTATGTGTGTATTTGTCTCATTTATTCATCTATCTTTTCATCTATATTTATTTATCTATATTAATCTTATATGTCTGGATCTCTTTTATTATTATTATTATTATTATTATTTGGTCTACTCATGTGTACCGTACAGTATTTTCTAGTCCAATAATTCATAACTTCAGGGTATATCTGTATTTTTGAAAGGTATATATATCAGTCTGTTTATTATACCTGTTATGTTTATTGATACATATTTTGTGTAGGCTAGTTAACTACTGCTAATTTATATTTCCATTAATCTGTCTTCTTTTGTTCCTTCATCTGTCTATCCATCCCTGTCTGTTAATCTAAGTTGTATATTTATCTGTCTATTTCGTCTACCACTTTCAATTGTTTTATTTATCTAACTATTCATGACTGTCTTTGTATATTTACTTACTCGTCTGTGGTATTACTTGTATACTGTCCATATGTTTACTTTATCTGTATATTTTCCAGCCATCTACAGTATTTCTATCGCTGTGTGATATCCATTCATTTATCCATTTGCTTATAATTTAAATATATACCAGTTAAATGATATTTCACCAAAAGGAAAAGAATCAAGCATAAATGAAATCTCCATTTTATTGACTACATCACAGTATACATTATAAAAGGGCATATAGACTATAGACTTTTGTACAGTATTATAAAATCACAATCAAATGAATGAAAACAAGTGATCAACAGGTGTTGCCAAGTTTCACATAAATGTTATTAAATCCATGTGTTTCAAAGGTGTTACAGGACTATTAGGCTTGGCTGTACAGTACAATATACATACTATAGTATTTATTTCTCTCTAGGTAATCATAAGCATCACTATAAGCTGATATTAATAACATACATTTGGTTGTGGGACTTATGACCAAACTCCAAACGCGTCTTAAGCCCCTTCCACACGAGAGGTAAACAAACAGACGGCGGGCACGGCCAACTGAGTGAAGTTCTCTATCTTTATACTAATGTTACCATATCAAACAGTCCCCGGTACCCATTGGCCACTTGTGTCCGACACCTACCCACAGAATTGGTAACAGTGTCTGCCCGCCATCTTTTGTCTCTTGTGTGTTAAGCGGCTTTACAGTAGGATGTCTGCTGTAGGACATGAAGGTTAGGTCATTTGAGGGCAGGTCAGGTGATGTGTGGATAGTTAGAAAGCAGGACATGTAGGAGAGATTAGGTGTTGTGGGGTTATTCAGAGGGCAGGACAGGTGATATGAGCACATTCAGAAAGCAGGCTATAAAGGTCAGGTCAGGACGGGTGATGTGAGGGTAATCAGAAGGCAGTACATGAAGGTCAGGTCACGATTGAAAACAGGACCTGAAGGTGAAGTCATATTAGGTGATGGTTCAGATGCAGTATGCGAAAGTCAGGTCAGAAGGTAAGGCAAGAATAAGGGATGAGGTCAGAAGGTGAGTTTAGGTAAGGACAAGTTAGGGGATGTGTGGACAGTCAGCAGGTAAAACACAGTATGGATAGGAAGCATCAGTGTTGAAGACAAGATCCCCTGAACACTCCATGATATATGCTTCTCCTTGGTTGGTGGGACAAAAGAAGTACTGTTTCTGGCATGTTGTACACTTGGGGAATGATCCTTCCACCGTACAAGTCATGGTGTCTTGGCAGTCACCCGAACCAGTCGTCATTCCACCGCCGTCTGTGGAGTTACACAAGGTGATGCAAGACGCTTCTGCTGAACAAACTCCATCTGTCATGTCAAAGGTCTCCCCTGACGGACACGAAAAATGATAGAGCTCACTTGGTGGACCGTCCGTGGCCGACATGCAGATATAGTAGTTTGTGCAATTAAGTGGGTCGATGATCTGTGTATATTGATCAGCTGCTGCACAGTAAGGTTCACAGAGAGCACTGGAACCAGCGCAGCACCCCGCCTGATCACTGTCACACTTCTCTCCGTTAAACCAGGGTGTTTCTGACTGGCAGGTGACGGGACCAATTGGGTCTTGTGACGTACCATCACAGATATAATACTTAGTGCAGTCTGTGGGGTCTACAATTGTCCCCTGTGTTCCCAAAGCTGTGCACATCACGGGACAACTGCCAGTGGCTGGGGTGGGGCATTTTGAAGGGTCATTCCCACAACCAGGAGGTTCTTCTGGGTTAAAGTAAGGTGCCTCGGGGGGACAGGTGAGAGGGGTATCGGAGGGAGAGCCGCTATTCAAACATATATAATACTTTGAACAGTCACACAGGCTCGCTACAGCCTCGCCTACTGGAGAACACGGTTCCGTCACACAAGCATCTCGAGACACTCCTCCGCCGACCACCACCTGTAGGGCAAGGTACAAGGAACTTCTGTAAGGCTTCACTTTGTATTCCTCTCCATAATTGCTATAAACAAGGGCCCATATTTACAGTTTGCAATACAAAAGGGAAGTGATAATTTATTTTGATAAATATTATATGATGACCCGATATGTATATTGACTTTGCCGAACTTAAGAGATTTATGTTGTACTAATCTTTTAACAGAAACTTTATGTTTTATAGAATACCACAAAATATAAATAAAGTTTGTGCTGACATATTATTACCGAATATAGTAACTAAAGTATTATTAAGAAGACGAATGTATGCATTAAGGAGGTAACACACTTTTGGTATATTAGAGTGTGTTGATTCCTCCAAAGTATGCCATGAAACAGAACCAGACGAGCCAGAATAATGGTGGTGGACTGTTGCTTGGAATAGTTTGGAGGAATCAGTTGCTCCAAATTTACCAACATTATACACAAACCCAATAAGGAAGATGGATAATCATAGCGGGAACATGTGTTAATTTACACTGCAAGAAATAGGCCTAATGTAAAGCGAATTTAATTTGTTTCCAAAGGGTCATTTTATCGTAATAGGTACAGGACATTGTTATTGCAAAATGAATGCAAAATGAATTCAAAAGTATGTTAGACTGTGAATCGTTCAGTATTTTCCTTCCCTATAAAGTATGTTAGACTGTGAATCGTTCTGTATTTTCCTTCCCTATAGTCTTGCACCTTCTACCTCCTCCCATAATCCAAGGTTTAGTCCAATCTTTCTTTTTTTGACAGCCAAACTCCCTCTACATCATCCTTTCCATCAGGGTCATATCCAGTGGTATCCATCTAAGGTGATACATTAACCTTGGCTTTATGTATGTGTCCCATTCAGTATGGTAGGTGAGGAGAGGCTATACAGTAGTAGTTTTACAGATATACAGGCTATACTTATATGTCATGTGGATAGGGTAGGACATTCATCAGTTTGTCTTGTAGTTTAGGACCAAGGGATGCACTAGTCACTAGATTTGACCTAAAGGACTTAATTATTGACATTGGGGGCTGGGAAATATCAACAGTTAGTGCTGGTCAAGGAATTATGCCTCCGACGAGGTACAATCACATATCACATTACAAGCCCTAGTTCTATTGTGGTAGTGCTGGTCAAGGAATTATGCCACCGACGTATCTGGTGCACGTATGGTACAATCACATATCACATTACAAGCCCTAGTTCTATTGTGGTAGGTTTTGGCGAGTTAATCGTATGTCCGGCAGTGATGTGTGACTGGTGTCCTTGAAGGAAGGAAAAAAGTTTCCCTTTCTCAGTTGCCTGAGGGATTTTTGAGGGGAATGTACTGTTCTCGCTCTGCTAACGTGTCACTCGTTTTTGTCCCCAAATTAGTGCAGTTTCTGGCCCGAATTATCATTATGGGGAAGAAAAAGGACTTGACATCTGACCAGATATCAAGTATAGTGTCGCTTCATAAGGCAAAGCAGTCTGTGAAAGAAATGGCTAAAATTGTTGGAGTGAGTGATAGAACTGTGAGAAACTGGGTAGCAAAATTTAAAAGTAGCGGAGGGATTCAAACACCTGCAAAGAAAAAGAGGCCAGACATGGTTAAAAAGATCAATTTACGTACTCGTAACGTTATTAAATGGCAGGTTGATGCTGATCCTCACATCACATCACGGGTACTAAAGGAAAAAAACCCTCAATTGTTGGAAAATGTATCCCAAAGAACAGTTGGTCGATGCCTGCATGACGATATGGGTTACCGCAGGTGCCGTGCACGGATTAAACCCGACCTCACTCATAACCACATTAAGAATAGGGTAGCTTTTTGTCATAAATACAGTGCTTAGTATGTGTCTCTTTGGCGAAAGGTGTTATGGAGTGACGAGTCAATGTTTAGTATATCTGGTAACCAAGGTGGAGACATTTACCGGCGTCGAGGCAGTGACACGTTAAACCCCAACTACACAAAAAGTGTGTCAAACATCCAGACAAAATTATGGTGTGGGGATGTTTTGGGTTTCATGGAGTAGGGGAATTAGTTTTATTGCCAAAAAACATAAGTTTGAATAAAAACAATTACTTAGAGCTCCTCTGTGATCATCTTCCCAATTCGTTTGAGAGATGCCAGGGTGATTTTTTTATGCAAGATGGTGCACCTTGTCATACCGCCAAGAATGTTACACAGTGGCTTCGTGACTGTCAAGTTAACTTCTTTGATGATTGGCCTGGCAACTCACCAGATTTGAATCCCATTGAAAATTTATGGGCATTGATAAAGCGAGAGTTGCTAGGGAAGGACACATCCTCACTACCCAAGCTGGAGGCAGCAATACGGGACGTGTGGCAAAACTTTAGGCCTGAATTTCTTCAAAATGTGGCAGAATCTGTGCCACGGCGTTTAAAAGAGTGCCTAAGGAATAAAGAGATGCCAACAAAGTACTAAATGCTGGTAAGTGTCCATAATTGGTAGTTTATTTAAGTTTCTCAATCACATTCTCCTTGTCTGAGCGCTGCGGCATAATTCCTTGACCAGTACTCTATGTAGGTTAGGTGTGAAGGAAGCCAAGTCGACACCATACAATACCATACCACACCACACCATACCATACCACACCATATAATACCACACCATACCACACCATACAACAGCACAAATCTACAGAGCATACCATACTACACCACACCATACCATACTACAGCTCCTAAATCTCTGCATCACATCACATCATATACACACCACCATCAGACCATACCATACCATACTACACCATACCATACCACACCATACCATACTACACCACTTATACCACTAGTTTATACCACTCAGCAAAATTCCAAGCTACAACACATCACAACACAACACCACAACACAACACCACACTGCACTATAATCATTACCATTCACCTCTACACACCATACACAGCCACCACAACACAACACCACACTGCACTATAATCATTACCATTCATACACAGCCACAACAACACAACACCACACTATAATCATTACCATTCACCTCTACACACCATACACAGCCACAACAACACAACACCACACTGCACTATAATCATTACCATTCACCTCTACACACCATACACAACCACAACAACACAACACCACACTGCACTATACTCATTACCATTCACCTCTACACACCATACACAGACACAACAACACAACACCAAACTCGTCTCACCAGAATGTTGATGGTGAAGAAGAGGATGGTAAGCTTCTCCATGACTGATTGACTTGACTGACATACTGATTGCTCGGCTGCATAATATATACCAGTTGATCTACCCTGCAGTCACCACAATTGAAGGGGGAGGTGCCCATTGTTCAGTGTGGTTGGCATGCTTGAGTTGTTTGTACTGTACACACACACACCCACATACACACACATTGGACAGGGGAGCGAGGTCATCCATCAAATGAGGTCACAATATGTGTTGTTGGTTCAGTCGTCTCAGTCAGTGTTAAGGTACACACACACACACACATTGGACAGGGGAGCGAGGTCATCCATCAAATGAGGTCACAATATAGGCGTCTTCAATTTATGCCAGACCAACACTGGTCAGGCAACCCGGTTGCTCGAATCATCGATTTCGCATGTTCTATTTACACCAGGCAACCCGGGTCACCCCAACCCGGGTTGGTCGGAGGGCAACCCGGAGCAACCCATCTCGATAGCAGGGTTACGTGGCGGTATCTGGCAACTTTTATGGGTTGCTCATCAGCTGATGCTACATCAACAATAACTGGTAAGGCCTCTTCCCGAAATATATATGACATTTTAGCATAATATGAGACGTTATCTTCAAAATACATAAAGGAAATATGATTTTGAAGTGGCATGAGTACCCTAATCAGTAGCATTTGATGGAAATTCTATTATTTTGTACAACCAGCAACAGACAACTCAACAGGGTGAAGTACAGAAGAGTCCTGTGACTGCAGTTTTTCCTCGCAAATATCAGCCTGACATGTTATAGAAATTATTGATTGAAATACTGGACACCAAAGTGTGGATAGAGTAACCAGGAAATATTATTGAAAGATGTGCCGTTTTTTTATATCTCTGATTTGTATTCCATTACTTTTATGATGAAATTAAAGGGTACCAGTGCATTTTGACCATGCTTGACCCTCTAACTTAATTTAAAAGGCTCCACACACTGTTGTTTGTCCAAGTTAACTCCCAGTAGTCTGCCTTTATTAGATCTTAGTAATTTACCCAGGTTAGGTCCCAGTAATTTGGTCAAGTCCAGTTCAATTAGCTTGGGTTAAGTCTGGCTGATTCAAGAACAGAAAAATATTAAATATTTTATGGATTGCTTGCCAATATTACCCATCAAACTTCAAATAAGCAGACCCTGGGATTATATAAATGTCCAAAATTGTTTCAGTAAAATTATATATTCCATATCTTTTGCTCTACTTAAAGTAGTACTTTTGAGGTGTTTCTGTGTCAAATTTTTAAAACCCTATATATTACCCACAGGGTAGTTCTAATGAAGCTGGTTCCAGCCACAAAAGCTATGCTGCAAGAGGAACCTGTGTGTTGGAACCAGCATATCAAAAACCCGATTTGGACCCTGATGATCCTAGTGTGCCATTACCTCCCATACCATCACCTACTGTACCATCATCAGTGAATATACAGTCACCTACAACAGCTCCAATTCCCTCAACAACAGAAGCAAGTGCTGCCGCTGGTACTTTACAACAAGGGACTGTGCCATCACATCAACTGCGGGTAGTAGGTGGAGGTTAACTTCCACCATCCCATAATACTGAAGTGAGAAAGCTACTCACTTAAGAAAGCTACCTACTTAAAGAAAATATTCAAGTGGTCAAAGATAGTGAAGCCAGCAGGGCAGACCATAGGAAGGAACTTATAAAAGAACTGCAAAGATTTAATGAAAATTATGAAAAATCAAACTCACGATTAAGATCAAAGCAGAAAACAAGGCAACATGAGTCTGACAGTGAATAAAGAAATATCATCCTTGATGCAATATGTATATATACTAGTTTATTCTGAATGGCCCTAGTTTGTGTTGTATTTTGTATGTACTGTATTGGTTTATACTGGCCTTAGTTACTGGTTTATTGTCACAAGAGAATACTGTATCTAGAATTTTAAATTGTTAAATTGACTCGGTTTTATGTTGTGTAGTGTGTGTGTGTGTTGGACTGGAGTTGGGTCTTTTTAATTTTCAAGTGATTTCCTTTTCTTTTCTCATAACTTAAGAATGGATTTTGTTATTTTTAAATTTTCCTTTAAATAACCGGTTTCCTGTTATGCTTTCCCTATCTACCCTGAACTCCATTTACCATTTGGCTTCCCACAGTCCCAGAGAATAAATATACACAATAATAATAACAATCATGTATTTAATTTTAACCTACTTTTACAGAACCATGTATACCATAAATGAAATCAACAGTTAAACCTAAATAATTATTTACAGAAGTAAATTCACTATTGATTAGGTTAATAATCATACTTGTTAAGCATGCTCAAGATTTTCTGGTATTTATTGAAAGAATTACCGTTTTTTAGCAGTGTTGCCAGATCCGGCTTGGTCCTAGTATTTTGCCCCGGTCATTTCCTGTACTTTACCACGGTTATTTCCCGGTAGTTTGCCTAGGTTAGGTCCCGGTAATCTGCCCAGGTTAGGTCTCGGTAGTCTGATGCGGTCTAGGTTAGGTTAGGTAAGGTCAGGCTAATTTCAAAATGCCCCATGGAATTTGCGGAGGAAATGCCATAGAAGAAAATAGTCTTAGAATGGTCTAAATAAGTGGGTAATAAAGGTAGAAAAACCGTACGCAATAACGGTAATTCATTCAATATTTACAGTCTTATTGACTCTAGTATGAAAAAAACACGTAGGTTTCTCCAATTTGTCGGGAATGGTTACTGTCCTAGTTGAAGCCACAAATTATACTCCTTGCAATTGCAAAGTATAGTCTGCTGCACAGATCCCTGAACAATCTGAGAGTAGCTTTTTAATGAAGCTAACACATGGCTAATGGCTGGCATCAGTCACATTTCCACTTGTGAAGCCCATAACTACACTAATAATATATGTAGGTAGGGAAACACACGATTTGTCATCAAATTCTGAGAGTGCCGAGCATAATGCTGAGAAAAACTACTCTGCTGAGACTTGCGATGCCATCTTCAATGTTTACAAACAAAGGAACTTCAACCCGGGTTGGTGGTCGGTATGTTCTATTTACACCATACAACCCGGGTCTTTCGGAGCAACACAGGTTGATCGAGTGGCATAAATAGAAGACGCCTTATGTGTTGTTGGTTCAGTCATCTCAGTCAGTGTTAAGGTACACACACACACACACATTGGACAGGGGAGCGAGGTCGTCCTTCAAAATTAATCAGGTCACAGACTCGCTATGTGTGTTGGTTCGGTCGTCTCAGTCAGTGTACAGTCGCACACACAAATTCACACTACATCTGGCTTGGATTCAGAGCCGCACTGTATGGAAGCAGGTGTGGGAAGAAAGAGAATGTCCTCCACCATCTTCCCCCTTTCCCTTCCCACATCTTCCCTTCCCTGCATGCCTATACCACCCGCCCTACACAATGACTGCTTTGTACACTCATGATACATACCGGTATTGTCTCTGACCAGGAAGTTAGCCAAAGTTTTGGCGAGACGAAGGCAACTGAATCAGACACAATCAAATGTCGGATAGCTTTAGTGGTTCACTGAACAAAGTTCAGAGCATCTGTGAGACTGTGTTTTTCTTTTTTTTTCTTTTTTCACCAAATAATCAGCAAGATATTCTCTCTGGAACAAGACATTATGTTGGATAACATACCCACTATAATTTTCATTGTACGGGTTCACGGGATACTATGGCCAAGGAATACAACAGTATGTTTTTTCCAACTTGTATCTGCATAGTTTATGACTATAATATTTTTCATTAATACAAGTATTACAAACATACTGTCCATGATCTAAAACAATTGTTACACAGTCATCATCTTTATATTCAAGATATATACATTGATAATAGTAGTGATATATTATATTGTATGGTTGCAGGCTACTGTGGAAGTCGTCGAAATTTTCGGTTATCACCGAATAGCAGCTCGGTTAAGGACAAAAATTCACTGTTTCATTAATGGCCCGAACTTTGTTGAGTGGAGCACTAGAGCTTTCTGGTATCTGAGTGCGTCTGATTGAGTTGCCTTGGTCAGGCCACAACTCTGGCTAACACCCTGGTCAGAGATTATGTACCATGAGCGTACATACTCTCTTGCCTGCACGTGCTTAGATTCTGCATGTGAAGGGAATGGTATACTTTGGGTACATTAGAGAACCTTGATTCCCCCAAAGTATGCTATGAAACATGACCAGATTTGCCTTACAAAAATAATAGTGGCCTGTTGTTTTGAATAGTTTGGAGGAATAATTTGCTCCAGATTTTCAAACTGTATGTACAGTCTTGGTCAATAATAATTAATCATCCACATATGGGTAATGTTTTATTGTTAATATATGATGTTATTGTTTTGAGTAGTGTGTAGCTGCTTGTATTAAATTAAATGATGGTACTTGACCTATTTATTGGAAAGTTTATCAGCTAAGGAACAGAGGGAAGTTGAGAAATCCTAACCTAACGTGAGTCACCCCGATATGGATGATTATTATTCACGTCGCCTGTACAGTACTTTCCCCTTTAACTTTGATGAACCTCAGACAGACAACACTGACAACTCTGAAAGTACTCCGAAATTTCTACCCACCACAATACCATTATCCACAATTACCTGCCCGACCCACGTGCTTAATTAAATAATCTATATACCCTCAACTTACCACATCCGTCAGCTAATGTGTAAACACCTGCCCCCTTCCCTATATGATAAAATTCTCATATATCACCTTGTGGGTCATGGGAAAGATAACACACTGCTTGTTATTATAGTCATTGTGTCGTAACAAGATGGTGGTTCATACATGACTGTCATACTGGTCACTGGTGTCGTACGGTTTTCATTAAAAAATAGCTGGAGGACGGAGGAAGCCTTGACGTAACCGGAGCTCGAAAGAAAAAGGTGTCAGTTTGATGTAGATTTTTTTTAGCTTAGTTAAGATTGAACATTCATGGCCCGTGTTCACTGCTAAGCTAAGAAAGTGTCCATATATGCATTCATTCATGGCAAAGACTAGAACCTCAAACTCATTCAAAATCATCATATCAATTCGTACTTTAAGACAGTGGTTCTCAAACTTTTCCAACTAACAGAGCCCCATTACTTTTGCTGGCACTCGGCGGAACCGCCTACGACCCCCTCACCTAATATAGGTGAAAACCAACCCCTTTATTTGTGGGTAGGTGGGACTCCCCTCGACACACGCATGCAATTATAAAAAAGATCAGTTTAGCTCTTGATACTTATGTCACAGAGGTATAGGTATGTGGTTCATGCAAGGATTCTGTTATATCACTAGCTGCACTTGTCTATTCAACACGCTCATTACACTCTATTGAATCAGTAGATATATTGTCCTGACTAGCAGCAGTGGAGTGGGTGGCGCTGGGATGCGTGCAAACGCCCAATGGACCTGTACACTTCATGTACAGTACAAAGTCTCTCTCCTCAAATGCAAAAGATTTCATCACTATCATATTTCATTTTATCCATTTATGTTCAAATTTATATAGAAATACAATAAGTTTAAGAGGAGAAATATCATCCAATGCTTCGAAATGAGCCTGAAATACTTTGGCGAGGTCAGTAATGCAAACATACGAGCAAGGGCCAACTCATATTGGTTTAGTAAATACTGGACCAGGGCCGCTATTTATCAGAAGCCTCTTTAGAATTCGCACTCGTTCGTATGTCTGCACATCTGACCTCGCCAAAGTGTTTCAGACCTATTTCGAAGCAGTAGACCATTTTCCTCCTCTTGCAGTACGAGTCTACGTTATGGTATTAAAGCAGTACCGGGGGTTCTAGTCCTTGCCATGAATGAATGAACAAACTTTTAGCTCACGAGTCAACTTTACTATATATGATAAATAAATACCGTCCGTGCATAATTTCTACTTGACCATGGAGAGAGGGCGAAAGTGGTGTGAAACAGCATCTCCACAATACAATTCAAAGAGAAAGGGTAGATTCTCTTGTTGGTGAATTGGAAGGTTACTGATTCCTCCAAACTATGCAAGAAAACACATGCCCTCAATAGGGGATCTGGTTCTTGGCATAGTTTGGAGGAATCACAGATCTTCCAATTCACCAACCAGAGAACTCCGCATAATTAGTTTTGTGGCGATTATTCAATATTTCAATTTATTTTGAGATTGATTGATTGATTTTTTTATGCAACTAGGCATCTGGCGGCGCAACAGCTAAGATCATATACCGCCCAACATAAAATGGTCATCTACATAATTAATGAAAAATGAACATACTTTAATCTTATTTTGAGAGAAGAACGTTTTGCTCTTGAGTAAATGTCAACCACAATTTTATCTGTAGGTTGTGTGTGAACATCCTGTTATTTGACAACTATAAACATTAAATTTAGGGAGTGATTCGAATTTAGATCTAGACCCAGTATTTTTTTTCTTTTTTTTTTCATATTTTACACTAGAACTTTTATTATTAAAAATATACTGCAGAAAGATGGGGGACCTTTTGTTGGTGAATTGGGAGATCTATGATTCCTCCAAACTATGCCAGGAAACGGAAGACCATGTTACTTTCATGGGGGATTTGTCTCATGGCATAGTTAGGAGGAATCAGAGACCTAATTCACCAACAAGAGTAGCTCCCCTTAAGGTGGTAATTCATTTTTGGTACATTGGAGTGCCTTGATTCCTCCAAAGTATGCCAGGAAACAGGTCCAGAAGAGCAAAAATGATGCTAGTGTTCTGTTGCTTGGAGTACTTTGGAAGAAGAGAGTTGTTAAATCATCCTGTAATCAGACTTTTTTGCCATTCACAAAAACACACATTATAAAGATAGATCATATAGATTAGAAAATTGTTAGTATGATGTTTTGGTGGGGGAAAGGGGGGCACAGTTTGGAGAGATCAATGGTTCTGGTGAAATTGATTAATGTACTCGTAGAAGTATAACTAGAAGAATGTATTAACAAATATTGTGATTAATAGGAGGTTATATAACCAAGCAAAAAAGTATAATGCTGTACTTAAAATATATAATGTTCATCTAACAATCACGAGAATTCACTCACATTGCATACTATTTTGCTTTAAAGTATAGTACTCAGAAGAAAGTAATTCCCAGAATAATAGTGATCAAAAGCAACTTTTCTGAAAATTGTACATTTGACTGGTCGAAAATTAAACT
The DNA here is from genome assembly GCA_033782935.1 of Petrolisthes cinctipes. Taxonomy (NCBI): domain Eukaryota; kingdom Metazoa; phylum Arthropoda; class Malacostraca; order Decapoda; family Porcellanidae; genus Petrolisthes; species Petrolisthes cinctipes. The sequence goes on from JAWQEG010002302.1 coordinate 271,444, forward strand.
ATATATATATATATATATATATATATATATTGGGTAGAGGGAGTAGGCATTTGGTTTTGCCATTTTCCTGAGTAGTTCTGCTGAATTGGTAAAATATGAGTTTCTGAGGATAAGTGTTTTTGCTTAACCATCTTACTTAATGAAGTATAATATAATGTTGGGAATTATAAGGATAATTAATCAATTTGATCTGATCAGATTAACACAGGAATATGTCTGTGAGTCGAGAATGTTCATGGTACAATAATCATTTGGGAGGGTAATAAGGACAGTTGTCAGGAAGGATACAATAGGGGTAGTCGGGATTGGGGTTGAAGACGAGGCCACTACTGCATTGCTGGAGCATCCCGGGAGAACCGTTCCCTGAGCATGAGTAGTAAAAGGATTGGCAGATGTGGCACATGGGAAAGTAACCAGATTCGGAGCACGTGAACTGATAATTACAATCCGAAGTGGTAGTTGGCCCTGCAGTAGGCCTAGTGGTTGTGGTGATGACTTGACCTGGGGTGGTGGTGACTTGACCTGGGGTGGTGGTGACATCATGGGGTGGTGGTGACTTGACCTGGGGTGGTGGTGACTTGTCCTGAGGTTATTAAAGAGGTTTACGTTTATGTAAGAAATCAATGGTCACGATATAATACGTACTAGACCTTTGGTGATGTTTCAAAAAGGCAGGCTTGCCAACTATACTGTAACTTCTCGAATCGTTCTACACTTTGTATGCATCAGCGTTCACAAGTGTAAAGATAATTTTTTGTATGATAGTACTTGAAGATATAATATGGGTTAATTAAAAGAAATGTACTATAGAGTATAAACCAACACATGAAATAGCCATTGCTTTAATTGGAAAGATGGACGTTATCAACGCAAATCCATTCACAAGTTAATGTGTTATGTTGTTTCATTACCAACCATTAAACTTGAGAGATTACATAACCTCTCGAAAACGCCATTTGTTCTGGTATTAACCATTGCAAATACAAATGACTTAACACTACTTTAACAACATAGTGAAATATAAAATGACAATAATATAATCTTACCTGAAGTAGAGCCAGGCCCAGGTGTGATGATAGTCTGTCCGTCACAAAGGTTGGTGCACGTTTCTCCAGGAACGCAGTGCGAAAGCTGAAGATCAAAGTGCTCTCCAGCGTCACACTGGTAATGGTATGTCTCATCGACGTGTCCCTCTACTAGACAGATGTAGTATTTGGTACAGTCCTGGGGGTCAATTATCTCGACCACTCCAGGGCTGCAGTAAGGGGTGCAGGGAGTGTCACAGCATTTGTATCTGTCATTAATACATTTTTCACCGTCGAACACCGGGTACTCTGGGGGACATGCCCTATATGTGGCACCTTCGGGAAGACAGAGGAAATAAACACTACAGTTTTTCTGGGATGCTATAATGTCAACGGGTATGGTTACATTGCATGCGTATCGACAGTGTGACTTGTCGCACAGGGCAACACAGGGTGTAGTTCCAGCTGGGATACATCCTGTAGCTCCTGCAGGAAATTCGTTGCTGGGTGGACAAGCGACAGCTTCGTCGCTGGGTAGGCCGTCTCCCACGCAGATGTAAAACTGAGAGCAGTTCAGAGGATCAGGAACCTGCACACCTGCACCCATTCCATTGCAATCTGGTACACAGCCTTGGGACATCACCCCGACACTACACACAACCTGAGGGGAGGCCAGGATCAGCGGGATATATTGGATCTCTCTCTCTCTGAAAAACAGCTTATGTAAACGGATGTTATTTTTTTTTCAGTGAATATAGATGCGAAAGATATAATGTAAAAAAAAATAATAATAATAATATGGTTGGTGGAAATTAAAGAACGTAGAAAAAAGGACTTGTTGGGGGAATTATATTGTTTGGGAAAGAGACAAAAACAATAAATAGGGAGATGGAATGTTATTTATTACAAGGAAGGATATAAATATTGATGGAATAGAAACATACAGAAGAGAGGCAAACGAGCTGAACGTAAAATTTAATATATATGTTAACAATAGGTGGAAAATAAATAAAATATTGGCATACATAGAACCAAAAACAGTCTCTTGTATGAAATATGATTAATGACAGCCTTAGATCTCCATTATGATTATAATACACTGATTACCTTCTAAATGATAAGGGATTTTAAAGAGACCATCATGTTGTAGGTGAAATGATGAGTAACTGATTCCTCCAAACTATGATCAAGAAACAGGATAGCATCTCAGTATAAGGGTACAGGATATATTAATTTTTTTAAGCTAGTTTGGAGGAATTAGAAGTCCTTCCATCCATCCACGACACACGACCAATTTAAGCACATCTACTTAGATTTCTGTGTGTACTAATTGGAAGATGATTGTCTAGTTCTGTAAATGTATGATATACGGTAATGCTCTTTTGGTGGTGTTTACATTACATACTGTATACTGAAAAATCTTATTAAACGAAATGTAGAAGTCTGGTCATGACCTTTCTGATCGTCAGTATGGTTTCCATCAGGGACGCTCTGCTGGCAATCTTCTATCCCTACTTTCTGATTCATGTTTATCCTCTATTCGAAACTTCGGTGAAACTGTTACTGTTGCGCTAGACAAAGCTTTAATTTCTATACTGCCTATATTCGGTTTCTATCCTTCTGTCTGTGCCCTTATCGGTGATATCCTCGCTGACCTGTCGATAGCTGTTGTTTTAGATGATAACTGTTCTTTCTCCAAGTCTATCAATAGTGATGTTCCTCAGGGTTCTATTCCATCACCTACTCTCTTTCTCCTTTTCATCTATGACCTTCTTAGATGTACAGCCATGGCTGATAGTGCTGGACCAGAGTCTAAGATGTGTTGGAGAGTAACTGAACAGAGTTCGAAAAAGTGAGTCTTCTAAACCTCTCTCAACGTTAAGAATGTTTGGAAAATCACTTGTTCGAACTCTGTTTAGTTGCTCTCCAACACTCTTTGGACTCTGGTCCAGCACTATCAGCCATGGCTGTACTTCCTCCTCTATCCACTCCTATGTTGATGATTCCACCCTACTCTACTCAATCCAGTCCATCCCAGGGGTCCTCTCCACATCACGTTATAATGCAGTGGCATGCTTGACCTCTGACCTTTCCCACATTCTCCAACTCTGACAGAGAACATCTTGGGGATTTTAATGCCTTGAAAACACAGTTCCTTCTTTTTTCAACTCACATTAATCTTTCAAAGGACTATCCCCTCTTCAACAACATGCAACTCGATCTTTCTCCTACTCTGAATATTCTTGGGGTCTGTTTCTGTCACATTATTTCTTGGAGAGATCATAATATCTCTCTAACGTAGCTAAAACTGCCTCAAGGAAGTTAGGTGTGCTGCACAGATTCCATGAATACTTCACCCCTACACAGTTGTTGTCTCTGTACAGGGGTCTCATCCATCCCTGTATGGAGTATGGCTTCCATGTGTTGGGTGGCTCAACCTACACATCACTCCTGGACAAGGTGATATCAAAGGACTTTCGTTTCATCAACTCTTCCCTTCTTACTGATTCACTACAACCTCTCTCTCTTTGCCACAATGTTGCATAACTTTCTATCTTCTGTCGTATTAACACTGGACATTGCTTTTCTGAACTCTCTCAATGAATGCTTCTACCCCTCAGGAGAGCATGCAACACTTGCCAGGCCTCTGGATCTCACCTCTGTTCTGTCCAACTCGCTAATGTAAGAATTAATCGGACATGATTTTGAACCCATCCTATTTGTTTTGTTTCACAGATGAGGACAATAAGCAGGCTCTCAGCCTTAAGTCCTCATCTTTTTAAAATATAAAATAGAAATATATATATGAGCACAAAGCATAGTATAGATAACAACCAAGAGAAAAAGATGGCTCCTCAAGAAGAGTGTTTTGATGAACTTACCGCCAAGCAAAATGCTAGTAAAAGTCTCTTCTCCCCTTCCATGGCTGGCTGAATCTGTTCTTTTGTGTTGCTGATTGACTGACTGATTGAAGCTTGGTCCTCTACCCACAGGACAGACTCTATATATATATAGCCTAACCCTTGGTGCTATCAGCTAGTGACCACAGTTAGGGGAGGCACCCATTGTGTCTGTTGTTCATGAGATAGGGAGGAGGAGGAGGAGATAAGTTTATTAAGTACTGAGGTTAGAGGATAACAATACCATCTCTAAAGGGAAAAATAGAAAAAGCAACGTAAGGGGTTTAGGGGGGTGCGGGAGGAGGGGACAGGCTTGGGGGCGTTTTTGGGGGTGCGGCAGTAGGGGGACAGGCTTGGGGGTGTGCGGGAATAGGGGACAGGCTTTCTACCCCCCCCCCCCAAGCCTGTCCCCTACAACCCGCACCCCCTTAACGTATACTGTAGACTTTCATAACCATACACTCGTGGAGGTTTGTGGTCTCCAAACTTTCCTGTTCACATTTCGTCTTGAACTCGGTGGTGTTAAGATGAGAAGGAAGTCCAAAATACAGTAACACTCCTTCTGTATCATATTGCAACTGTATTCATGTTGGTGTTACAAAGATTAAGTTTGTGTATTTTTTATATATTTTTGAGGTTTGCTTGTCAGATTGTGTTTTGAAATCGGTGACGTTCAGACGAGAAAAAAAAAATTAGGCAGGAATTACGAAGAAAACCAAGAGAGTTGTTAAATCATCCTGTAATCAGACTTTTTTGCCATTCACAAAACACACATTATACTGACACTTATTTTTAGAGAATATTTAAGACTACGTAACTGCAATACAACATTATTAGGGCCTATTAGGTTTCTTGTTTTGCAATTACCGAGTCACTTGATAGATCATAATTATATTGCAGTACTTCCAGAAAAATTACCTCTTTTTCCATATTGCCTGTGTAAGAATTCCTGTGGCCAACTGTTCATAAATACAGTATAGCCTATTTTGTCTGACAACCGTACAATGAATAAAACACTAGTATTGTGTTTAGATGGGAGTAACATAGAACCCTTTCATATAGGAAGATTAGATATGTTATTGATAAGCGAGGAGTAAAGATAGATCATATAGATTAGAAAATTGTTAGTATGATGTTTTGGTGGGGGAAAGGGGGGCACAGTTTGGAGAGATCAATGGTTCTGGTGAAATTGATTAATGTACTCGTAGAAGTATAACTAGAAGAATGTATTAACAAATATTGTGATTAATAGGAGGTTATATAACCAAGCAAAAATGTATAATGCTGTACTTAAAATATATAATGTTCATCTAACAAACACGAGAATTCACACACATTGCATACTATTTTGCTTTAAAGTATAGTACTCAGAAGAAAATAATTCCCAGAATAATAGTGATCAAAAGCAACTTTTCTGAAAATTGTACATTTGACTGGTCGAAAATGAAACATATATATATATTGGGTAGAGGGAGTAGGCATTTGGTTTTGCCATTTTCCTGAGTAGTTCTGCTGAATTGGTAAAATATGAGTTTCTTAGCATAAGTGTTTTTGCTTAACCATCTTACTTAATGAAGTATAATATAATGTTGGGAATTATAAGGATAATTAATCAATTTGATCTGATCAGATTAACACAAGAATATGTCTGTGAGTCGAGAATGTTCATGGTACAATAATCATTTGGGAGGGTAATAAGGACAGTTGTCAGGAAGGATACAATAGGGGTAGCCGGGATTGGGGTTGAAGACGAGGCCACCACTGCATTCCTGGAGCATCCCGGGAGAACCGTTCCCTGAGCATGAGTAGTAAAAGGATTGGCAGGTGTGGCACACGGGAAAGTAACCAGATTCGGAGCACGTGAACTGATAATTACAATCCGAAGTGGTAGTTGGCCCTGCAGTAGGCCTAGTGGTTGTGGTGATGACTTGACCTGGGGTGGTGGTGACTTGACCTGGGTTGGTGGTGACTTGACCTGGGGTGGTGGTGACTTGACCTGGGGTGGTGGTGGCTTGTCCTGAGGTTATTAAAGAGGTTTACGTTTATGTAAGAAATCAATGGTCACGATATAATACGTACTAGACCTTTAATGTTTCAAAAAGGCAGGCTTGCCAACTATACTGTAACTTCTCGAATCGTTCTACACTTTGTATGCATCAGCGTTCACAAGTGTAAAGATAATTTTTTGTATGATAGTACTTGAAGATATAATATGGGTTAATTAAAAGAAATGTACTATAGAGTATAAACCAACACATGATATAGCCATTGCTTTAATTGGAAAGATGGACGTTATCAACGCAATATTTCACTCCAACTTTAACCGACATGAAATTATATATAATATTAATTCTTGACCATTAATTTTGACCTGATCTAATAAAATTTAACTACCTGTTCGTTTCACAATGCAGATTAATTCTGTGAAGTTAGATCACAATCCATTCACAAGTTAATGTGTTATGTTGTTTCATTACCAATCATTAAACTTGAGAGATTACATAACCTCAAAAATGCCATTTGTTCCGGTATTAACCATTGCAAATACAAATGACTTAACACTACTTTAACAACATAAAGTGAAATATAAAATGACAATAATATAATCTTACCTGAAGTAGAGCCAGGCCCAGGTGTGACGATAGTTTCTCCGTCACAAAGGTTGGTACACGTTTCTCCAGGAACGCAGTGCGAAAGCTGAAGATCAAAGTGCTCTCCAGCGTCACACTGTTTATGGTATGTCTCATCGACGGGTCCCTCTACTAGACAGATGTAGTATTTGGTACAGTCCTGGGGGTCAATTATCTGGACCACTCCAGGGCTGCAGTAAGGGGTGCAGGGATTGTCACAGCATTTGTAACGGTCACTAATACATTTTTCACCGTTGAACACTGAGTTCTCTGGGGGACATTCCCTTTGTATGGTACCTTCGGGAAGACAGAGGAAATAAACACTACAGTTGTTGTGGGATGATATAATGTCAGTGGATAGGGTTGTATTGCATGCGTATCGACAGTGTGACTTGTCGCACAGGGCAACACAGGGTGTAGTTCCAACTGGGATACATCCTGTAGCTCCTGCAGGAAATTCGTTGCTGGGTGGACAAGCGACAGCTTCGTCACTGGGTAGGCCGTCTCCCACGCAGATGTAAAACTGAGAGCAGTTCAGAGGATCAGGAACCTGCACACCTGCATCCATTCCATTGCAATCTGGTACACAGCCTTGGGACATCACCCCGACACTACACACAATCTGAGGGGAGGCCAGGATCAGCGGGATATATTGGATCTCTCTCTCTCTCTGAAAAACAGCTTAGGTATACAGATGTTATTTTTTTTCAGCGAATATAGATGCGAAAGATATAATGTAAATAAAAAAACAAAAACAATGTTATTTATTACAAGGAAGGATATAAATATTGATGGAATAGAAACATACAGAAGAGAGGCAAACGAGCTGAACGTAAAATTTAATATATATGTTAACAATAGGCGGAAAATAAATAAAATATTGGCATACATAGAACCAAAAACAGTCTCTTGTATGAAATATGATTAATGACAGCCTTAGATCTCCATTATGATTATAATACACTGATTACCTTCTAAATGATAAGGGATTTTAAAGAGACCATCATGTTGTAGGTGAAATGATGAGTAACTGATTCCTCCAAACTATGATCAAGAAACAGGATAGCATCTCAGTATAAGGGTACAGGATATATTAATTTTTTTAAGCTAGTTTGGAGGAATTAGAAGTCCTTCCATCCATCCACGACACACGACCAATTTAAGCACATCTACTTAGATTTCTGTGTGTACTAATTGGAAGATGATTGTCTAGTTCTGTAAATGTATGATATACGGTAATGCTCTTTTGGTGGTGTTTACATTACATACTGTATACTGAAAAATCTTATTAAACGAAATGTAGAAGTCTGGTCATGACCTTTCTGATCGTCAGTATGGTTTCCATCAGGGACGCTCTGCTGGCAATCTTCTATCCCTACTTTCTGATTCATGTTTATCCTCTATTCGAAACTTCGGTGAAACTGTTACTGTTGCGCTAGACAAAGCTTTAATTTCTATACTGCCTATATTCGGTTTCTATCCTTCTGTCTGTGCCCTTATCGGTGATATCCTCGCTGACCTGTCGATAGCTGTTGTTTTAGATGATAACTGTTCTTTCTCCAAGTCTATCAATAGTGATGTTCCTCAGGGTTCTATTCTATCACCTACTCTCTTTCTCCTTTTCATCTATGACCTTCTTAGATGTACAGCCATGGCTGATAGTGCTGGACCAGAGTCTAAGATGTGTTGGAGAGTAACTGAACAGAGTTCGAAAAAGTGAGTCTTCTAAACCTCTCTCAACGTTAAGAATGTTTGGAAAATCACTTGTTCGAACTCTGTTTAGTTGCTCTCCAACACTCTTTGGACTCTGGTCCAGCACTATCAGCCATGGCTGTACTTCCTCCTCTATCCACTCCTATGTTGATGATTCCACCCTACTCTACTCAATCCAGTCCATCCCAGGGGTCCTCTCCACATCACGTTATAATGCAGTGGCATGCTTGACCTCTGACCTTTCCCACATTCTCCAACTCTGACAGAGAACATCTTGGGGATTTTAATGCCTTGAAAACACAGTTCCTTCTTTTTTCAACTCACATTAATCTTTCAAAGGACTATCCCCTCTTCAACAACATGCAACTCGATCTTTCTCCTACTCTGAATATTCTTGGGGTCTGTTTCTGTCACATTATTTCTTGGAGAGATCATAATATCTCTCTAACGTAGCTAAAACTGCCTCAAGGAAGTTAGGTGTGCTGCACAGATTCCATGAATACTTCACCCCTACACAGTTGTTGTCTCTGTACAGGGGTCTCATCCATCCCTGTATGGAGTATGGCTTCCATGTGTTGGGTGGCTCAACCTACACATCACTCCTGGACAAGGTGATATCAAAGGACTTTCGTTTCATCAACTCTTCCCTTCTTACTGATTCACTACAACCTCTCTCTCTTTGCCACAATGTTGCATAACTTTCTATCTTCTGTCGTATTAACACTGGACATTGCTTTTCTGAACTCTCTCAATGAATGCTTCTACCCCTCAGGAGAGCATGCAACACTTGCCAGGCCTCTGGATCTCACCTCTGTTCTGTCCAACTCGCTAATGTAAGAATTAATCGGACATGATTTTGAACCCATACTATTTGTTTTGTTTCACAGATGAGGACAATAAGCAGGCTCTCAGCCTTAAGTCCTCATCTTTTTAAAATATAAAATAGAAATATATATATGAGCACAAAGCATAGTATAGATAACAACCAAGAGAAAAAGATGGCTCCTCAAGAAGAGTGTTTTGATGAACTTACCGCCAAGCAAAATGCTAGTAAAAGTCTCTTCTCCCCTTCCATGGCTGGCTGAATCTGTTCTTTTGTGTTGCTGATTGACTGACTGATTGAAGCTTGGTCCTCTACCCACAGGACAGACTCTATATATATATAGCCTAACCCTTGGTGCTATCAGCTAGTGACCACAGTTAGGGGAGGCACCCATTGTGTCTGTTGTTCATGAGATAGGGAGGAGGAGGAGGAGATAAGTTTATTAAGTACTGAGGTTAGAGGATAACAATACCATCTCTAAAGGGAAAAATAGAAAAAGCAACGTAAGGGGTTTAGGGGGGTGCGGGAGGAGGGGACAGGCTTGGGGGCGTTTTTGGGGGTGCGGCAGTAGGGGGACAGGCTTGGGGGTGTGCGGGAATAGGGGACAGGCTTTCTACCCCCCCCCCCAAGCCTGTCCCCCTTTTCCCGCACCCCCTATTTCCCCCCCCCCAAGCCTGTCCCCTACAACCCGCACCCCCTTAACGTATACTGTAGACTTTCATAACCATACACTCGTGGAGGTTTGTGGTCTCCAAACTTTCCTGTTCACATTTCGTCTTGAACTCGGTGGTGTTAAGATGAGAAGGAAGTCCAAAATATAGTAACACTCCTTCTGTATCATATTGCAACTGTATTCATGTTGGTGTTACAAAGATTAAGTTTGTGTATTTTTTATATATTTTTGAGGTTTGCTTGTCAGATTGTGTTTTGAAATCGGTGACGTTCAGACGAGAAAAAAAAAATTAGGCAGGAATTACGAAGAAAACCAAGAGAGTTGTTAAATCATCCTGTAATCAGACTTTTTTGCCATTCACAAAACACACATTATACTGACACTTATTTTTAGAGAATATTTAAGACTACGTAACTGCAATACAACATTATTAGGGCCTATTAGGTTTCTTGTTTTGCAATTACCGAGTCACTTGATAGATCATAATTATATTGCAGTACTTCCAGAAAAATTACCTCTTTTTCCATATTGCCTGTGTAAGAATTCCTGTGGCCAACTGTTCATAAATACAGTATAGCCTATTTTGTCTGACAACCGTACAATGAATAAAACACTAGTATTGTGTTTAGATGGGAGTAACATAGAACCCTTTCATATAGGGAGATTAGATATGTTATTGATAAGCGAGGAGTAAAGATAGATCATATAGATTAGAAAATTGTTAGTATGATGTTTTGGTGGGGGAAAGGGGGGCACAGTTTGGAGAGATCAATGGTTCTGGTGAAATTGATTAATGTACTCGTAGAAGTATAACTAGAAGAATGTATTAACAAATATTGTGATTAATAGGAGGTTATATAACCAAGCAAAAAAGTATAATGCTGTACTTAAAATATATAATGTTCATCTAACAAACACGAGAATTCACACACATTGCATACTATTTTGCTTTAAAGTATAGTACTCAGAAGAAAGTAATTCCCAGAATAATAGTGATCAAAAGCAACTTTTCTGAAAATTGTACATTTGACTGGTCGAAAATGAAACATATATATATATTGGGTAGAGGGATTAGGCATTTGGTTTTGCCATTTTCCTGAGTAGTTCTGCTGAATTGGTAAAATATGAGTTTCTTAGCATAAGTGTTTTTGCTTAACCATCTTACTTAATGAAGTATAATATAATGTTGGGAATTATAAGGATAATTAATCAATTTGATCTGATCAGATTAACACAAGAATATGTCTGTGAGTCGAGAATGTTCATGGTACAATAATCATTTGGGAGGGTAATAAGGACAGTTGTCAGGAAGGATACAATAGGGGTAGCCGGGATTGGGGTTGAAGACGAGGCCACCACTGCATTCCTGGAGCATCCCGGGAGAACCGTTCCCTGAGCATGAGTAGTAAAAGGATTGGCAGGTGTGGCACACGGGAAAGTAACCAGATTCGGAGCACGTGAACTGATAATTACAATCCGAAGTGGTAGTTGGCCCTGCAGTAGGCGTAGTGGTTGTGGTGATGACTTGACCTGGGGTGGTGGTGACTTGACCTGGGTTGGTGGTGACTTGACCTGGGGTGGTGGTGACTTGACCTGGGGTGGTGGTGACTTGTCCTGAGGTTATTAAAGAGGTTTACGTTTATGTAAGAAATCAATGGTCACGATATAATACGTACTAGACCTTTGATGTTTCAAAAAGGCAGGCTTGCCAACTATACTGTAACTTCTCAAATCGTTCTACACTTTGTATGCATCAGCGTTCACAAGTGTAAAGATAATTTTTTGTATGATAGTACTTGAAGATATAATATGGGTTAATTAAAAGAAATGTACTATAGAGTATAAACCAACACATGATATAGCCATTGCTTTAATTGGAAAGATGGACGTTATCAACGCAATATTTCACTCCAACTTTAACCGACATGAAATTATATATAATATTAATTCTTGACCATTAATTTTGACCTGATCTAATAAAATTTAACTACCTGTTCGTTTCACAATGCAGATTAATTCTGTGAAGTTAGATCACAATCCATTCACAAGTTAATGTGTTATGTTGTTTCATTACCAATCATTAAACTTGAGAGATTACATAACCTCAAAAATGCCATTTGTTCCGGTATTAACCATTGCAAATACAAATGACTTAACACTACTTTAACAACATAAAGTGAAATATAAAATGACAATAATATAATCTTACCTGAAGTAGAGCCAGGCCCAGATGTGACGATAGTTCCTCCGTCACAAAGGTTGGTGCACGTTTCTCCAGGAACGCAGTGTGAAAGCTGAAGATCAAAGTGCTCTCCAGCGTCACACTGGTAATGGTATGTCTCATCGACGGGTCCCTCTACTAGACAGATGTAGTATTTGGTACAGTCCTGGGGGTCAATTAACTGGACCACTCCATAGCTGCAGTAAGGGGTGCAGGGAGTGTCACAGCATTTGTAACGGTCACTAATACATTTTTCACCGTTGAACACCGAGTTCTCTGGGGGACATGCCCTATATGTGGCACCTTCGGGAAGACAGAGGAAATAAACACTACAGTTTTTCTGGGATGCTATAATGTCAACGGGTATGGTTACATTGCATGCGTATCGACAGTGTGACTTGTCGCACAGGGCAACACAGGGTGTAGTTCCAGCTGGGATACATCCTGTAGCTCCTGCAGGAAATTCGTTGCTGGGTGGACAAGCGACAGCTTCGTCGCTGGGTAGGCCGTCTCCCACGCAGATGTAAAACTGAGAGCAGTTCAGAGGATCAGGAACCTGCACACCTGCACCCATTCCATTGCAATCTGGTACACAGCCTTGGGACATCACCCCGACACTACACACAATCTGAGGGGAGGCCAGGATCAGCGGGATATATTGGATCTCTCTCTCTCTCTGAAAAACAGCTTAGGTACTTGTTACTTGTTACTTGTTGTTGGATATTCTATGCCCCGCTCCACCAGCAGATGGTGCTCCGCAGGGCCTCTCTCAATATTACTAAACACTATAATCACTTGTAATACTCATATCATCCGTGTCGTAACATTCAGCGAACAGATGTGTTTTCAGTCTTTTCTTAAAAATCGTGCAATTTTCACTGTTCCGGACATCTAATGGCAATCCATTAAAGAGCCTTGGTGCACACCTTTCAAACGCTCTGAAACCCATTGTCAGAATACTCCTTGGCTCATTTAACCTGTATTGCTCATCACTATGCCTGAGTTCCATTGAGGTATTTACTTGAAAACCTCTTAAAAGATTCATCAAGTACTCCGGTTTTCCAAATTTTAATGCTCGGAATGTTAGAAGACATATCTTGTACACAATCCTCGCCTTTATTGGTAACCAATGTAAGTCAATGAGTGCTGGGGTTATCCTCTCACGAGATGGAAGACCTTTAATTAATCTTGCTGCTCTGTTCATTACGTTTTGCAATTTTCTTAACCGATAGTCTGGCAAACCATAATATAGGGAATTGCAGGTATACAGATGTTATTTTTTTTCAGCGAATATAGATGCGAAAGATATAATGTAAATAAAAAAACAAAAACAATGTTATTTATTACAAGGAAGGATATAAATATTGATGGAATAGAAACATACAGAAGAGAGGCAAACGAGCTGAACGTAAAATTTAATATATATGTTAACAATAGGCGGAAAATAAATAAAATATTGGCATACATAGAACCAAAAACAGTCTCTTGTATGAAATATGATTAATGACAGCCTTAGAGCTCCATTATGATTATAATACACTGATTACCTTCTAAATGATAAGGGATTTTAAAGAGACCATCATGTTGTAGGTGAAATGATGAGTAACTGATTCCTCCAAACTATGATCAAGAAACAGGATAGCATCTCAGTATAAGGGTACAGGATATATTAATTTTTTTAAGCTAGTTTGGAGGAATTAGAAGTCCTTCCATCCATCCACGACACACGACCAATTTAAGCACATCTACTTAGATTTCTGTGTGTACTAATTGGAAGATGATTGTCTAGTTCTGTAAGTGTGTGATATACGGTAATGCTCTTTTGGTGGTGTTTACATTACATACTGTATACTGAAAAATCTTATTAAACGAAATGTAGAAGTCTGGTCATGACCTTTCTGATCGTCAGTATGGTTTCCATCAGGGACGCTCTGCTGGCAATCTTCTATCCCTACTTTCTGATTCATGTTTATCCTCTATTCGAAACTTCGGTGAAACTGTTACTGTTGCGCTAGACAAAGCTTTAATTTCTATACTGCCTATATTCGGTTTCTATCCTGTCTGTGCCTTTATCGGTGATATCCTCGCTGACCTGTCGATAGCTGCTGTTTTAGATGATAACTGTTCTTTCTCTAAGTCTATCAATAGTGATGTTCCTCAGGGTTCTGTTCTATCACCTACTCTCGATCTCCTTTTCATCTATGACCTTCTAAGATGTACAGCCATGGCTGATACTGCTGGACCAGGGTCCAAGATGTGTTGGAGAGCAACTGAACAGAGTTAAAAAAAGTGAGTCTTCTAAACCTCTCTCAACATTAAGAATGGTTTGGAAAATCACTTGTTCGAACTCTGTTTAGTAGCTCTCCAACACTCTTTGGACTCTGGTCCAGCACTATCAGCCATGGCTGTACTTCCTCCTCTATCCACTCCTATGTTGATGATTCCACCCTACTCTACTCAATCCAGTCCATCCCAGGGGTCCTCTCCACATCACGTTATAATGCAGTGGCACGCTTGACCTCTGACCTTTTCCACATTCTCCAACTTTGACAGAGAACATCTTGGGGATTTTAATGCCTTGAAAACACAGTTCCTTCTTTTTTCAACTGACACTAATCTTCCAAAGGACTATCCCCTCTTGAACGACATGCAACTCGATCTTTCTCCTACTCTGAATATTCTTGGGGTCTGTTTCTGTCACATTATTTCTTGGAGAGATCATAATATCTCTCTAACGTAGCTAAAACTGCCTCAAGGAAGTTAGGTGTGCTGCACAGATTCCATGAATACTTCACCCCTACACAGTTGTTGTCTCTGTACAGGGGTCTCATCCATCCCTGTATGGAGTATGGCTTCCATGTGTTGGGTGGCTCAACCTACACATCACTCCTGGACAAGGTGATATCAAAGGACTTTCGTTTCATCAACTCTTCCCTTCTTACTGATTCACTACAACCTCTCTCTCTTTGCCACAATGTTGCATAACTTTCTATCTTCTGTCGTATTAACACTGGACATTGCTTTTCTGAACTCTCTCAATGAATGCTTCTACCCCTCAGGAGAGCATGCAATACTTGCCAGGCCTCTGGATCTCACCTCTGTTCTGTCCAACTCGCTAATGTAAGAATTAATCGGACATGATTTTGAAACCATCCTATTTGTTTTGTTTCACAGATGAGGACAATAAGCAGGCTCTCAGCCTTAAGTCCTCATCTTTTTAAAATATAAAATAGAAATATATATATGAGCACAAAGCATAGTATAGATAACAACCAAGAGAAAAAGATGGCTCCTCAAGAAGAGTGTTTTGATGAACTTACCGCCAAGCAAAATGCTAGTAAAAGTCTCTTCTCCCCTTCCATGGCTGGCTGAATCTGTTCTTTTGTGTTGCTGTTGTTCATAAGATAGGGAGGAGGAGGAGGAGATAAGTTTATTAAGTACTAAGGTTAAAGGATAACAATACCATCTCTACAAAGAAAAATGCAAAAAGCAACGTAAAATTTTGTTGTATCAGTCGACCACAAATGCAAGCAGGGGAGGAATTGTTCTTTCATGATTCGGTGACGTGGAACATTATCACACACATACAAAACAAAACAATACCACACAATGGTAATCAGGAGTGTTGTCGAAACATTTCCTGAGAGTGGGTGATCATAATATGCAATGCTTCGTGTTAACAATACCTCCCTACTTGCACTAATATTCAACTAACACATCACTGTCTTACATTGCTCGGTATTCAAGCTTTGGCATTCAGGGTTATTAGGCCAGGAATGTCCGTGTTCGAATCCTGCCACAATGGGGGTCTTGCTCTCCATAGTCGTTTTGGTGTAGCGCAGTACTGTATTATTACAAATGGGGAGTTAACCTAATGTGATATGAATTCAGTATATTGGTGTCAGTATTGAGCAGAACTAGGCTATGGTAATACAGTAACACTGATTCACTTTGACCACCTCCTTCTCTAATAATACATGTATTCAATAAGAATGTTTTGCCTCTATAGAATTAAATAAACAAGTATGAATGGATTATTGACATATCGATATAGATCATTTTACATGTAATTTTAACAGAAGGTTAATTGTCCTTCGGCAGCTTGCATCTTTCAGCATTCATAATACAATATACCATATTACTGTGCTATTTCCTCAAACCAGGGACACTGACAACTATGCTCATTGAGTATAAAAAGTGTTCAACTATATTATGATGCTACAGATAGAATTACTATAAAATAAATCCATTTACAGATGGGGCAGGATCCACTTAGACTGAAAAAAAATAAGTAAGTGGAGCTTGCGATGGGTGTACGTTACGCCGAGGTTCCACATTGTTGTTTAACCGGGGTTTGTCATATTCCTATTGTCTGTTCGATTATCATCTTCCATTTCTCGTTTTTTTAAATCTGCTTATTGAATTTTCCTTTGTATATTTAACATTGAATTCCTCTAACCTCGGTACTAACATGGAAAATTAAAACGTTTGTATCTGGAAGTAAGATTCGACGGTCAGAGGCACAATGTAGTCTCTGCTCGTTTGAGGCTTGGCTGCCCGCCACCGTGACAGGTTGCTGGGATGCAGGGTGAGCCTCCTTTTACTGAGTGTCGCTTGTTGTGTCGAGAGCCTTGTGCTAACACTATAGAACACTATTGCCTGGCCTGCCCCACTGTCCGACACTTGCTGCCCCGGGGCCTGCCACTTGATGTGGTTTGTCGACACCTGCTGAACCACCAGGTTTTGGAGGAACTTATTTTCTTTTTTTTAATTTATTGTGCTGTGGCGTCAATCAACAGGCAGACAACAATACATACGGGTAGATGGGACTCATGAGAATCCAATGACTACAACCACACATACACATCACGAAAACACTCTGTTTCGCCTATGATTTCTCCTGTAGTTATTTTGCGTAGAGTATAATAATACAGTATACGTGTACCATGGTTAGTTTTCTTTACCGAATTCATCACTCAGATATTTCTCTACATTGGGCTACTTGTAGTACAAGTCAGTTAAAACTGATGATCCTTGAAACCCCTAAAAAAAGTTGAAAATAGCCTCTATTGTTCGATGAAATGGTGTTTGATTCAATACTTAGCCTTAGCGGAGGCTTACGTTTTCAAAATATTCAGTCTTGGCAGAGGACTCCGTTCTCAGAATATTTGTGTCTTTCATATAATTGTGAGGAACATGTGTAAAATTTTGGTAGCTTTCTCTTTCGAAGTTCAGAGGTTTTGCAGCATTTTGGTTAGATGCTCAGCCTTGTATGAAAATAGTTACGAAATACTCAGCCGTGACGGAGGTTTGTGACTTTTATATAATTTTGTATTGCATTGCATTCCCAAATATTGATTGTTGAATTACTGGAAACACATGTCATCTTTAAAATAACTTGACACCACATAGTCTTGATGCTGGGTATTTTACAACAGCATTATTGTGTTTAGGCCTACTACTTCACGGTATACTGTATTTATCTCTGCCAAGGAGGTTATGGTTTTTTTTTTTAACAGGATTATGGAATATATTATTTGCGTATCATTACGAGAGAAGTATGTATCAAGGAATCTGTTATAATATATATATATATATATATATATATATATATATATATATATATATATATATATATATATATATATATTATGATAATGTAATATGGGTGGGTTTTTTCCTAGACTTTCACACATATACACAATATTGGTGAAGGTTTGATGTCTCCGAACGGTTTTATATTAATTTCGTCTTGATTTCAATAACAACCAGTCTTGAATAAATAAGAAAATAGGAAGGAAGGATTGATATAATTACTAACACTGCTGCTGTATCATATTGCACCTGTATAATGGACACGTTATATTATATATTTTAAGCTTATTCCCTAAAGGCCAATGGGCCACCCTCGTGGCTCTGTAGATAATGTGTACTCGAGCCGATGAGTCACAATGGAATGCGGGCTATAAAAAACAGCATGGGCTATATTCAGCCACTTCATTGGTACCACTGGAAAGGCCTGGCCTAGATCTATCACATACTGGTAGTAAAACTGTCTTTGTGCTGTTTTGGCTAGTGGGTGGAGCCTAAACTCCCCCTCCTTCCAGCCACCCTAACCAAGGCTGTCTTTGGGCTGTTTTGGCTAGTGGGTGGAGCCTAAACTCCCCCTCCCTCCAGGCACCCTAACCAAGGCTGTCTTTGTGCTGTTTTGGCTAGTGGGTGGAGCCTAAACTCCCCCTCCCTCCAGCCACCCTAACCAAGGCTGTCTTTGTGCTGTTTTGGCTAGTGAGTGGAGCCTAAACTCCCCCTCCCTCCAGCCACCCTAACCAAGGCTGTCTTTGTGCTGTTTTGACTAGTGAGTGGAGCCTAAACTCCCCCTCCCTCCAGCCACCCTAACCAAGGCAGTCTCGAAGCGCAGGTTAATGATGTCATGAAGGGAGTTTCTATTAAACACAATAAATGCATATGGAATACATTATTGCTTGTTTATAAGGGGTGAGAGATGACGCCGTGATCAGACACTCGGAGTCGGAGGTAGCCTACTTGGAAGTGAATGTTGGGTGTGTGCCCAGTCCAGAGAGGGTGGTAGGATTTGTTGTACAGTCGGCAAAAAAAGACAGTGTGATGTAATGTTGGTATGCCTGACTGGTGAGTCAGGTGTGACGCGAGAGCCACCCAGGCCCACCCTCCGACGCCTGCGTGCCCCTCCCTCAGTGTCTCATGGCATTCAAGTAGCGATGACATTGTTTCACCCAGTGCTATTTTTTCTGGGTATTTCATGGTTATTCTTGTTCTTAAATACTCAAACGCATTTCCATATTTTCAATACTGAATAGTTAAATAGTAAGAGTTCTTGAACACCTAAAATTTAATTTAAAATCAGCTAAACTTTTGATATAAAAAAGTTGTTACTACCGCGGCCAGAGTATTATCGGCCGGGGCGAAGACGATACCCGTCTCGGATTATGAGGTACACCCGACAGCAGTTCCGCCTGCGCCACCCAGAAGTGAAATATTGTAGATGTGTCAGTGTTTGTACATGCTCGAAAAATATTCGGATCGTCAACTCATATGTTCTGTTGTGAACAAGAAGCAGCCTTCACATTCATTCCATAGATGATGGTGTGTGGTTGTGGTGGGGGAGATATGAGAGGGGGAATGTAAGTCATGTATAGTAGTGTTTTCGTTTATTTTTTCATTTATTACATGGGGTTTTATGTCTATCGGCTACCAAGGTTATTAAAGCAGGACAGATAACATGACCTCAATCCAGTGCCCCTGTCTCGTGAAGTAGGTGAAGCCTAGAGTAGGCGATGGAGTTGGGGAGATAGACAAGTAGGTTGTTTTTATCAGTAATGATATTCGTTTATCATTCATTATTTGATGATGGTTTAATGCTAACGACACCTTGTATTCCAAACAACACTAAAATGTGGTTTGTATGTTACCCGTCACAATGTATATAATTATATTCAAAGATTTTTTGGAACTCTCTCTCTCTCTCTTTCTTCCAAGCAATCAGTAAATAACACTATCAGCACAGATTACAGACGAATGTGCCTCATTTAACACTGTCAATGTCAGTTGTGAGTGCAATAGGCCTAAAAGATAGTAGGCGCATATTAAAACAAACCGGTAACCATGATACATAAACTGTTTCAGATGTAGTCATTATTCTCTCTAGGACTTCCGTAACAGATGTTTCTGTGTCTGTGGTGGACAATGATACGTCGGAGAGCGTTTGATGTGAAAACTAACAACCTCCACACTGCCTTGTCAACAAAGACAGAGGCTCTTATAAAACAGGTTATAAATTCGAATTGATGTTTACATAATTTCTTTTATTTTCTTTCATTGAGGGCCTGCTATAAGAGAGTAAATATTTCGTATTCAATGTTGCATAACACTATGGACAAAAGTGGTTTGGTAAGTCCCTACCTCCTGTGGACTTATTTAATCTTATCAACGCACATGACTATACAGCATCAACTAATGAAATATAGCTTCAACATTTTTTAACATAAGTTAAACGATAGTGGGTGTCAGTGAGACAAGTAAATTCTCCCTTTTGGCAGAGTAATATCCTTAACCCCTCCGGGACGGGGCAAGAATGGAATTATGCGCTGTGAGTACGGGCCCAATACTAACTTTTATCCTGCCTGTCCGGGTATTTCCCGGAAAATCACTCTACTTCTCTTACTCCCTACGTCTAAACTACAATACTGAACAACTTAAATTTGATTGTGTACTCACCATCAACTCCTCCTCTTTCCATTAAAACCAACCCCAGCTCTCTAGGACACTCCATTGCCGAGAAATCAAGTGAGGAATGGAGGTCACTTTTCCCGTGAGAGCGAGGCTGCGTTCGCTTTGTGAGCGTGGCTCTGACAAGGACTGGCGCGGGTGGAGGAAAGATGGCCGCCGGCAGAATGACGCAACACTTGCCTCCCCCGGGCGACACGTCGTACGGTTCGTGTGCATCCTACCATTACAGCCCCTGTATTATTTGTGTGGTTAGCTGACCATTCCAGAGTGGTTTTATGCCCTGGAGAGAAGCGTGGGAGTTATGTACAGTATTTGCGCGAAACATTTTCAGTGTCATTCGCACCATTTGTTCATGTTCAACGTAAATATAAATGTGTCACTATCACTGTTATCCTTATTTTCTATATATTTTTGTATTTTGTTGTTTTAAATTTTTTATTATCATTTTTTCTATGCGTAAATGTGTCACTCTCACTTTTCTTATAGCCTAATATGTACAAATGTGTCACTATCACGTCACTACAGCCTAAAATATATGTACAAATGTGTCACTCTCACTTTTCTTATAGCCTAAATAGTGTCACTGTCACCAAGTGTCACTGTCACTTTATTCGCATACTCCCATCACTTCCTGCTTCTATATATATTCCAATATATGGTAGTCTGAGAAGCAGTTTCCAGGGCATAACGGCACACAACATTCCTTGCACCAGAAGCGAGTTTCCTTGGACTTCTGGGGGTGACGTGTTGTGTGCCTGCAAACATAGCAGCGACGAGAGCCTGGACGTCCTGACGGCAACGGTGGCAGATTAGTAAGGTAGTGGCGAGCCATATAGCCACTCTGCTGCAACCTGTCAGGCCGTTGTGCCGCTGCCTGTCTGCCTTGCTGTGGTTGCACAGTGCTGAACCTCTCCAGGAGCTGAGATATCAACTCTAGCTCGAATTCCCGGAGAGCCAACTTGGAGTCAGGGTGATGCTGGAGGTAGAGTATATAACAGTTCAGCACTGTGACATCAAGAAGGTGGAAGAAAGCCTTCTTGTACAACTTACAAGTTTTTCTCAGACAATCGATGGAACTCACCATCATGTCTGACTTATCGACGAGTCTCATATTGATGTTATAATCGAGCACAGCATCAGGCTTGTAGATGGTATCACCTGTGCCGCGCTCAGTCTTCCCAGAATCCTGCATCACGCCCCTGTTCACGGTGGTGAGCATATTGACGGGGCGTTTATCGTGCCATTTGATGGCCAGCATGTTCCCACATTTCTTCTTGATGCAGTCGCCCCTCCGGGTGAGAGGGAATGCTGGCCACCCCTTCCTGTTGACACGAATAGTTCCGCAGGATCCTGTTTGGTGCTGCAGGAGAAACTGGCTAAGTGCTGGAGAGGTGTAATAGTTATCAGTGTACAGGATGTGGTTGTTGTCAAGGTAATCCCCCATGAGTGCCTTGACAACACTCCCGCTGAAGCCAAGAGGGTCGTCGGCCGGGACATCCACATCCGTACCTGAATAGAGTATAAAATCCAACACATAGCCAGTCTTACAGTCGCAGATGACATAGAATTTGATGCCAAATCTATGCCTCTTTGACGGGATGTACTGGATGAAGGACAGTCTTCCCCTGAACAGCACCAGAGACTCGTCGATAACCACTTTCTGGAATGGTCGAAAAAATGCTCGTATTTTCTCCTGGAGGATAGACATTACTGGCCTAATTTTTCACAGCCTGTCGTTCGGGTGTGGACCCATGTTGGGGGCGAAGTGCAGGTAGGACAAAATGTCCCTATATCTGTCCCTGGACATGTATTTCCCGAACGCAGGTGTGGATATCAGGGCGTGTGTGCTCCAGAAGTCCTTGAGGCGATGTTTCTTGACATGAGGCATCATCATGGTCAAAGCTAACCACACATACAACTCAGCAATATCGACGTCAGCCCATTGCAACATCTTACTATGTTCCCTGCCTGGTCTATTGCTGAGTTGCACAGAGAGTTGTTTGAAGGTGTTTATCTCCTGCATCATGTAAGTCATCAATATTATATCAAAAAAGGCAGTGAAATAATCTAATATTGATGACCTCTGACGACAGGGAAATGCGGCCTGTATACCTGAATGACTGTCGTCAAAGGCAGGTATATCAGGCGCAAATTCATCGCAATCCGTCCACACATAGGGATCAGCGGGTCTATGACGAGGTGCGCCGCGTTGCTGTCGTTGTTGGCGTTGTTGTTGTGGTGGTGGTGGTGGTGGTGGTGCAGCGGTACCAGGGGCAGGCGAGAGTGAGTCGTCAGGCACGAGAGGAGAGGGAGAGTGTGGTGGTGGGGGAGGTGGCGTCAGGTCACGGGGGGGGGGGCTATCAGGGTCAACAGTAGGGGAGAGATAAGCTGCCTTTGTCCTCTTCCCCCTTCCTTTACCCTTCCCTCTTACTCCTACTCTCCTCCCTCTTACCACCACTGGTTGCGACGCATCCTCGTCCGACGAGGAAGAGGAAGACGAAAAATCTAACCTCCTCCTCGGCCTCTTGCCCATGGGAGTGGAGACGTAGCGAGGTTTGGAGGTTGAAGCAGGAGTAGACCTCTTCCTGCCTCCCACGCCAGATGTTGTAGGAATGGGAGACAAGAGAGTGTCTCCCAAACTACCTCCCACCCCACTGGTGGATGGAATTGCAACAGGGGCTGTAACCTCTGACACATCATGCAGGCTGAAGTTGAGGGAAGAGCTGTGATGGAAGTCACCGCTACACAGGCATCTTCCTCAGTTGATTCGTCAGCTTGCCATTCAGTATCAGAGTAGCTGTCCAGGTCGTCACTCCCATATGAAAGGTCTGCCAGATTCTCCAATTCCCGCCCTATTGCAGAATCTGACAACCTTGCAGGTGCATGACGCAATCTAGCTGGTTGCACCCGCGGAGTGGAGGTTACAGGAGCGGGTGCGCCTGGCAGCGCGGTAGGATGCACCGAATCGAACGAGCCCGTATTTTCTTCACTACGCCCAGCCATTGTCACGGTCAAGCACACACTGATTGAATGTGGGGATGAAAAGGTCTGGTGGTGAAGTATAGCCAGATAAAAAAAAATCCCGACAAATTTGGCGTTTTTCCCCATAAATTACCAAAAGCGGGATTTCCCGCTGCCCGGACTCTGTCGACAGAGCGGGATTTCCCGCTGCCCGGCCTCTGTCGACCGAGCGGGAAATCCCGCTGCCCGGACTCTGGGGGTTAGTAATACTACCATTCGTCAATTTTTAGGAAATGATCATTTTGGTAGACACTATCGTGTTTTTTTTCTTTATCTTATCTTATTTCTTTATGAGGAAAGGAATCTAAACTGGATGAAAAGACCTCCTAGGTTAAATTCTCGTTACTGATATTGGATGATAGGGGCAGTAATTTTTATACCACAACCACACACCGTCATCTATGGAATGAATGTGAAGGCTGCTTCTCGTTCACAACGGAACATATGAGTTGACGATCCGATTATTTATCGAGCATGTACAAACGAACAAACACACACACTTCTGCCACATCTACAATATTTCACTTCTGTGTGGCGCAGGCGGAACTGTTGTCGGGTGTACAGTTATGGTCAAAAGTCCTGCAACATGGTGAATAAAAGCGAGCCATTTGAGTGAATCTTTTGAACCAATATTGCAGAGACCAACAGCTATAGTTTCGGATCATTTTTCGAAGCCATCTCATTGGAATGTGTACCAGGACTATTGACCGTGACTGTACCAGCTGCCCAGTCGGCGGAGTACCAGCCCGACCAATCTTACTGATGTTAATATTAACGTATCGTAGGGGGTGGTAACGAAACTTTTTTTGCCGACTATACTTACTACATAGAGTTAAGTATTATTGTGAAATCATCATTGCAAGTGTTCAGTGTGTAAACTCATCCAAATCAATATAACATTATTTAACTAAGTACAGTCACTATAGAATTGTTGCAAGTAATTAAAGTATGTTGTTTAACTCTGTCAAACCAAAGACCTAGTAATTACAGTGTAATTAAAGTCTCATCATCATTATTATTATTGTGTAATTAATTGAAGTCTAATCATTATTATTATTATTATTAGTGTAATTGTTTATTAATATTGTATAGCTGTTATTATTATTATTATTACTGTGTCACATTTCATTGTGAATAACCAGTGCCAATTCTTACTGTGATTATTTAGTATATTTTCTGTAAATTGTTTAACTCCGTGGCTCACATGCATTATTCATACTTTTCCTGTGCATTTACCAAGTGTTGAGTGAGTAATGGGTTCTCTGAGGCACAGAATGGGAATACTTAATTTAATTTTCATTAATTGTATTGTATTTGTCTTATTTCTTAGTGTTAATAATTATTGTTATATGTTTTTACATCGTATTTGATTCTACACCAAGTATTATAGAATCTGGTTTGTTGTAAGAGGAGATTAACATTTCTTCCTTTATTCATAGTGTTCATTTTTTATAATCAGATAGTCATTCCCCAGCTCTCCTCAGGTAACAACGTGTATTTGCAGGGACCATTGCATATAAAAGGTGTGTAATCCAACTTACTAAGGTAGAGAAGACTGTATATGTGTGACTAGTGTGAGATGATGGTGTGGTGTGAAGGACTGAGGGCTATCGAGTGGTACAGCTGCTGAACCAGGCTATACTAACCAGTCTTGTACTGTACGTGTTCATGCTGACAAATGTGGCTCTTTACCAAACAATGTACTACTCATGTTGCCAAAATAATGACACTAGATAACTCAATATTACCATTGATTTATTCTCATTCCTATAAAACATTCATACTGGTATTCTATTTGACAAAATAGTGATAACTACACACTTTATTCCTTTCAAGTATCGGTAATATCGGATGAAAATTAGACGATACCGATACTCTAAAAATGTTCCGATACCACAGATACCAATACATCGGTAGCCTACATCTGTACAATCTACCAATAAGAGATCTCGGTGATATTCAGAGGAGAGAGAGAACAAACTGAAGGATGTACTAAGAAAGCAAAGACAATTGCTGCATCTTCCTGTAATCCAACTTTATTGCTATACAGAAAAACACACTTTAAACCGGAATGGGACAGTAGGCTAGGAATAAAAAAATTAACATTGTTGTTAGATGGGAGTGACATAAAAGGCTCTCATTTCTGGAGATTATTTATATTATAGACTGAGCAAGGAGTACAGATAGATACTGTACTGTAGATTAGAAAATAGTTGGAGTATTTAATAGATCAGAAGATTTGTAGATTGTTAGATTTATACAGGTGAAGAAGTAATCATTTGGATTAGTAGAGAAATATAATACTGTATAAATTATGTTGTAATAGAAAAAGGTTTAGTGAGATTAAGATAATATGTGGGCATAATGTTGTTGTTTTATGTGGGAGGGGAGGGGGGGGGGCACAGTTTGAGGAAGTCATTGGTTATTGTGAATTTAATTAATGTACTCGTGGAATTATACTGAGAATATATAATCACACAATATTATACAGTAAAGTGTAGAGCGCTTTGGTGAAAGATTATAATGCTGTTATTATAATTACAAGAGTTTACTTAGGGTAAGGTGGGGTAAAAGGCCCCTGTGAGGTAAGAGGCCTCCCCCATGTTTCTTGCTTATTACTGTCTTGAGTATCCAGATTGGTGTATCAGTGCCACCTATCTGTAGCTTGCTGCACTAATAACTCAGTGGAAGGAGAGCGAAGAAGAGGACAGCAAGTGTTTTTATCATCTGATCACATTTCATGTAAGTATATTGTTAAACCAGTGATATTTATTGCAAATGTTTTGTATGCAAAGTCAGTAACATGGCTATAGATAGTGGCCATGAAAACTTAAAATTGTCGTGCAGTGCAGTTCCGGCATGAAAATACAATTGTGGAAGAGTGAGGGTTTGTTTATTTCAACATTGCGTCTGGTGTAAAAAGCCTACCATGGTCTGGGGCAAGTTGCCTACTTGGGGGCTTTTTACCCCTTCTTGGTTTTTGTATTTATCTTTTTGTCTTTAATTGTACATACTCCTGATTATGCATTTTATTACACTATCTTTGATATTTATGGCTATGAATGATGTTTCAGATGTGAGATGCCAAGTCATTACAAGAGAAAAACAGAACGTGCTTCCTATGGGGCCAATGTTCTTCAAGATGCTCTTAGAGCAATTCATGATGGTATACCACTGATTACAGTGTCACGAATTTATGGCATACCATGCAAAACTTTAAGAAGACACAGATGGTAAAGTCGAGAATCCTGGTGTTGTATTGCTTGGCCGCTACAGAAGAGAATAAGGATGCAAGGAGCAGTGCACCTCAGATTATATTTTGTGTAGCTAACTTTTTAGTTTGTATTTTATACAAAGATAATCGAGTTCGTAACCTACTGTACTTACTGACTGCGTTCAGTGATTCTTATCGTTCAGAGGAAAGGAAATACTAAGAAAGCTTTATAAACACCAAAACTTTAATTTAAGATTCAAAGAACAATGTGTAATTTTTATATAGTTTGTGTACAACATTATATTTTTTATGTTCTCCAGTAGAATAAATGCTTTATTTTCGATAAAATATGCTGTTTTAATGATGCACAACAAAAATTTTAATGTGGGGCAAAAAGGCCACACACTTGGCTTCTTACCCCAGGCATGGGGTAAAAGGCCCATTTCTTATATTTTATTAAACTAATATTTTGACAATTACAAAAACTTAGCAGAGGAACATGAATTTCATCATTAGTAGTACATTGAGCAAGCTTTCTAACTATATCTGTTTCAGAAGAATATCTACAGTATTGTAGACACAACAGGCATTTTTCCTTAAGGGGGGCTTCCTACCCCACTCTACCCTACTACACATGACATATTTATGATGCAAACTACAGTAGTTAAAGCTGACCATATTGGCAAGTAGAAGTTTGTCATTCTGTAATATTTAATGTTTATTTATTTATTTACTTATATATATATATAGTTATTTACATATATATTTTGTAAACGAGATTGGTCTGTTTCCTGACTTGCATTGCCTAGTTCTGCCGAGTTGTTAAAGGGAGAGTTTCTATGGGTAAGATAATTTTACTGAGACATTTTACTGGATATATATATTATATATTATAATATTGGGAATGTGAATATAAGCAACATTTGCATGGCATATTCAATCACGAGCTATAATAAATATACAGGTCTGCTTTAAATATTCACCACAGGTGAACCTGGGGTGGAAAAGACCCCTGGGGTCGCACCTTTAACATGTTTTGTACAACTGCGCATGCGCGAATTTTCGTGGACTCTCATTTTTTTTAGGAAAAGTCAGTAAGCCTTGTGCTTTTGTGAAGGATGGATGGTACTTCTGCTCATCCCACACCACTGCATAGTAACAGCACGCTTGGGGTATTATCCCACCCCTGTGTACCGTAATAAGGTATGTTTTAAATTTTTAAATGTCTTCATATTTAGGGTATTTAATAATTATTTTGAGTGTTTAAAGGGCCCGTGAGTGATTTAAAGTATGCGTAATTAAATTCTCTAGTAAAAAATAAGTCATTTAAATGAATTCGTCACTACTTATGAATACATTTGTGATATTATATATTTTGTCATTTTGCAGTGTATGATGGCCAAGTCTAAACTTTCTGAAGATCAAATTATGGCATATTTAGAACAACTGGAAAATGAAGAGATGAGTGAAGATGATATAGTGGACCTTGGAGATGATGTTACAATTACTTGGGAGGAAGAGAGGTCTGAAGATGAGGTGGACCAGGATGATACAGGAGGGCCATCCTACTCCCCTACCACGCGACCCCACGTCACTCCACCTCCCTTCACTCCAGTGACTCCACCCCCCACCACAAGCCATGTGGACGCTGTTGTCATGCCTTCCACTTCTTATAGTGCTATTGCTGAAACTACGACCCCAGTCACACCCACTGGTGCCTCAAGAGCAGAAGCGGAAACCACATCTACTTCAAGAGACAGCCAAGAGTTTGACTCACAAGATCTTGATGAGTTAGCTGAGGAACTCGTGCCAGAATATAGTCTAATTTATAAACTGCCGAAACAGACTGTCGTTGCCGGAAACAGACACGTTTGGTCTACAAAACCCCCACGACCAAAGAAACGGAAAAGAGACTCTGCCAACTACACACCAGGGCCTACACCTGCAACTGATGGTGTAATAGAAGCTGATGAGATATTCAGCTTGTTTTTGGATGACCTCACTGTTTCAAGAATTGTTTACTTCACGAATGAGTTCATAGATAAAGTCAAGCAAAAGTTTAAGAACCTAAGGAATATGTATGATCACACATCCACCATGGAAATGAAGGCCTTGCTGGGAGTTCTTATTATGTCAGGGGTGAGGAGAGACAACCGAATTTCTAGTGAAGAAATGTTCAGCAGTGATGCAGGAGCAGGACTGTACAGAGCTGGTATGAGTGAGAGGAGGTTTTCTTACTTGCTACGCTGTCTAAGGTTTGACGACGCTATTACCAGGAATGAGAGAAAGAAGACGGACCGGCTGGCTGCAATACGGGATGTCTGCGACACTTTTCTTAGCAACTGCAAGAATTGTTACATTCCTGGAGCTGATATCACCATAGATGAGCAACTCTTGAGCTTCCGAGGGAGGGTTGTCTTCAAGATGTACATGAAGAATAAACCAGCTAAGTAAGTATAAATCAGAGAGAGAGAGAGAGAGAGAGAGAGAGAGAGAGAGAGAGAATATTTCCCTAGCTTACATTTTCTGATAAACACCCTTGTGTAAATTATTTACCTAGTTGTGAAGACTTACTATTGTTTTCTTGTGAAAGGAATTTTTTTTTCGTGTATCAAAGAGCTCACTTGGATGTAGTGAAGGAACTTAGTTCCACTGGAAAACTTTCCATATCCTTCACAGTTTCCTTGGTGTCGTGAAGAAACTTACCTATTTTAGTGAAAATACTTACCATTTCCTATTCCAATTCCAGATATGGACTTAAAAATGTGTTGGCCTGTGATGCAAGATCACACTACATGTTCAACGCTTACCCTTACCTCGGAAAGGGGTCCGTGCCGAAGACTGAGGGATCAACTCAAGGTCAATTCTTGACGGAGAAGTTGATTGAGGGGTATACTGGTGCAGGACGCACGATTACAACCGACAACTGGTTTACTTCTCTTCCACTGGCCATGAATCTACTCCAGGAAGACACACACTTAGTCGGGACCATGAGACCAAAACCGTATGTTCCTAGAGAGGCTATAACAAGCAAGGCAGACAGACTAATCGGCAGCTCACTCTTCCTCCATGACAACAATGTCACCCTCCTGTCGTACAAGGCCAAGAAAGACAAGAACGTGTTACTTCTCAGTACTAGACACCATACCCAAACCATAAGTGGTAGGAAAAACAAGCCTGAAATCCTGCATTACTACAACAAACACAAAGGAGGAGTGGATGTTTTTGATCAACTCTGTGCAAAGTACAGCTGCAGTAGAAAAACAAGAAGGTGGCCTGTCTGCTTTTTCATGGGGATGGTCAACATGACTACTGTCAATGCCTATGTCATACACAAGGAGCAAATGCAAAAGGCAAACCGTAACCCAAAGGAAACAAGGGTATTTCTAAGAGAAATGGCAAAAGGACTGGTGAAGCCCTGGACAGTATGCCTCTGTCCGTGAAGTGATACAAGATGTTTACCAACTACAAAGGACAGCAACGCCCTCCCCAGAGCCACCACGACCAGCAGCAATCAAGAGGTGCAGTCTCTGTATGAGGAATAAGGACAGAAAGACCAAGACTACCTGCTACAAGTGCAGCAAACCAGTGTGCCATGAGCACTCATCTCATGTTTGCAACTATTGCCGGGATTGATTGGGTAATTATACTGACTTTTTGTGCTAAAATCATTTAAGATATGTCTGATAATATATTTCAGTTCAAGAAATAACTTCCAACCACATATAACATTATCTGTTGCCACACTAACCAGCCCCATTTGAAAATTACTCCAAGTACGTTTCTACAAAGTCCCCCTTTTTATCCTATACAGGCGATGTAGATCCAGAAGGGCTGGGACCCTATGGCTATGGCACATACATCCCTAGCCATCAGGCTGTCATAATCTAACAAGAAAAACAAGTTCAGTTGTTTTATTATATTTTTTTGTAATTTTTGAAGGTAACCCACTTTTTATTTACAGTACTTTATTTCAAACCACAACCAATGTACCAAAAATTTACCAAATCCAAGTGATAGTTCTTTCAGGTTTAGGAGAAAGACTATATTTTTTCAGGAAACAATTACTTTTCTAATAAAGTTTCAGAATATTAATGTTATGGTTCATTTCCTTACTGGGGTATAATGATACCCCGCATTAACGTTTACTGAAGAAAAAAACTGGTGTGCCTGATAAGGGTTAAGCAAGCTTTAGCAAGTATAAGAAAAGATAATGTCTGTGAAAAGTTAACTAATGTGTCAGCTAATTCCAAACCTTAGCAAGACCTGAATATGGTACTTGTTATGTCACGTGACAGTTTATTCATCATTTATTGGGATTATAAGGACAGTTCTCAGGTAGAATGCAGTAAGGGTAGTCGGGATTGGTGTTGAAGACGAGACCACCGCTGCAACTATGGATTATTCCTTCAACACCATTCGCCGAGCAAGCGAAGTACTGGGGTTGACAGATGTCGGGGCACTTGGAGAAGTAACCGGCACTAGTACAGATGAGGGAGGTTACACAGCCTGTGGTGGGGGTTGTTGTGCCGGGTCCTACGGGTATCAGAAATGGATGATATAATGATGAGTTTTTGTAGTTGATGGATGATGATTATAATGACTGGTTATGTCAGAGATGGATGATATAATGATGAGTTTTTGTAGTTGATGGATGATGATGATAACGACTGTTTACGTCTGGGATAGAGAATATCCTGATATTACATAAATATAGAAATCAATATCTTGTGTAATTAGCAAACATGGATGACACAGCGATGGATATAATTGGGTGGTAAATAGTCCTCTTCCTTATTATTATTATTATTATTATTATTATTATTATTATTATAGAAAGCTGTTGGATATTTTTTTTTCATTGAGTTTCTTGAGATATGGTGTGGTTGTGTTGAGGTTGGTAAACAAACCCATTAACGTTGACGACTTAAGAGTGTGAGTGTCGTCGTATAGTAAAGGGTATTCACAATAATCACAATTATTTGTGTAACTGAAAGAAAGTATATATATATATATATATATATATATATATATATATATATATATATATATATATATATATATATATATATTGTGTCTACAACTTGAGACGGTGCAATGTGTAAAAATTGGATAGCTATTGAGGCCTCCAAACTATGCAGCGAAACTTATTCGTTACTATAGTAATATTGAAATCGTGTGTTTCCAAGTATATTTTGGAGGAGTCTATAACCCCTTAAGTTTACCGTTAAGAGATTACCCCCTCAATGATATATTGGGATAAGGTGACGACAAGTTAATGAATCGGTAAAATACAGATGACTCAACAATGCTTTTATAATTTTGAAACAGAATGAAAAAATAAAGCGACTAGGCTACAAACTTATCTGACCTGGGGTACCGGTAGGCTTAGGTGTTGACGGCCAGTTGATATTCCCGTCCTGACAAACGTTGTTGCATTCTGTTCCGTCAATGCATCTCGAGGCGTGAACCTCGAAGTGTTGTCCAGCGTCGCAAGAAACATGATTATTCACATCGACATCTCCAGGTGCCGAGCAGATGTAGAACTTGGTGCAGTCATTGGGGTCATACGTTTGAATAGTATTAGGGTAGCAGTATGGATAGCAGGGGTTGTCGCAACATTTGTTTGAATCAACTATGCAGTGTAATCCATCGAAATACGGCAGTTCTTGGGGACATTCAAACAAGAACGTTCCACCAGGCAAACAGGAGTAGTATTCACTGCAGTTATACATGGATGGAATTACGTCGCTCGGTTGAGTTGTATTGCATGCATACCTACATTGTTCTTGGCTACACTTGTTGTCGCATGTAGTACCTGCCACACACTCTCCCGTTTCATCGGAGAATACATTACCATCCGGGCAATGGAGAGGTTGCTGACTGTGATTTTCATCTCCATCACAAACGTAGTACTCGGAACAGTTCCTAGGATTAGTGACCTTATCATAATGTTCCTTACCAGTGC
The DNA here is from genome assembly GCA_033782935.1 of Petrolisthes cinctipes. Classification (NCBI taxonomy): domain Eukaryota; kingdom Metazoa; phylum Arthropoda; class Malacostraca; order Decapoda; family Porcellanidae; genus Petrolisthes; species Petrolisthes cinctipes. Next base: position 303,897 of record JAWQEG010002302.1, read on the forward strand.
AGTCTGGTTCACAGCCAAAGGACATCACCCCGGCACCACACACAACCTAAAGGGAGGCCAGGATAAGTGGGATATAAATGATTTGCTTTCTCTCTCTCTCTCTCTCTCTCTCTCTCTCTCTCTCTCTCTCTCTGTGTGAAAAATAGCATATACAAACGGCAAGTTGGAGGAAATTTATTTTATGGAAAAAAGACAGAAACAATAACAAGAGGTGTTAAAGGAATTGACATGTAGGCAGATTAAAGGGAAACTGATTCCTCCACACTATGATCAGGAAACAGGATAGCATCTCAGTATAAGGGTACGGGATATCTCTTTCTTTTTTTCAGCTAGTGTGAAGGAAACAGAAGTCCTTTCGTTCATCCACGACAGACGTCCCCCTTAAGGACCCTGTGATCGTGTATGAGAATTACAGGCTTCTGATTCCTCCTGACTATGCCATGAAACATGCTTCTTCTCTATAGGTAGTGTTTCGTGGCAATACTTGAAGGACTTGCTTACCTCCAATTTTCAGACTATATAACAGGGTCTATTAATTAAGCACATCTCCTGTTTAGATTTCTGTGAGTACCAATTGGAAGATGATTGTCTAGTTCTATAAATGTTTGATATACGGTAATGCTCTTTTGGTGTTGTTTACATTACTGGCTGTATATTGAAAGATCCATTTAACGAGAGATTCTATTGTTGGTAAATTGGAAGGGTATTGATTCCTTCTAACTATATCAGAAAACAGACGGCTGACTGGTACACTAATAGGGAATCTGTTTCGTGACCTAGTTTGAAGGAATCTGAGACCTTGCACTTCACCAACAAAAGAATCTCCCCTGAAATGAGATGTAGAAGCCAGGTAAATTATATGAACACAAAGCATCGTACAGATAACAGCCCAGAGAAAAAGATGACACCACAAGAACGGTGTTTGGATGATCTTACCGCCAAGCATACCACCAGTAAAAGTCTCCTCGCTCCTTCCATGGTTGGCTGAGTCTGTGTTTGTATGTGCTGCTCACTGACTGACTGATTGCAGCTTGGAGTTTTACCCACCTGTAACCTGCAACACCTCGCTGACTGTATATATTACCCTCGGCCCTATCAGCGGGCGACCACAGTGATGGGGAGGTGGCCATTGTGTTTGTAGTTCACGAAAAAGTGTAGAGTTAAGGTGGTCAGATTGTGTATTGTTTGGATAATGACATGAGGCTTCTCGGTTAACTCGTCTCCATACCCTGCTGTAATATATATATATATATATATATATATATATATATATATATATATATATATATATATATATATATATATATATATATATATATATATATATATATATATATATATATATTTTTTTTTTTTTTTTTTTTTTTTTTTTTTTTTTACCTGGCACACCAAAATATTGCTGAGCTTCTCGGACTCACAATATTCATTATTAATGACGTTAACTTTAATCGATATCCAATGAAATTTTTTTGAGATATCTGGTTCACTGACGAACAATCAAACAAACGAGAATAGATAACGTGAAGTTAATAACGTTCTGTGAATATAATGAAATGAGGAAAGAAAGGAAGGTAAGGAAGGAAGAGTATGAGAGGGAGTCAAAACAAGGGGACGAGGGTGACGTGAGAATAGGGAGAGGAGAGAAAGATAGATGAAGAAGTGAACATGAAAGGGTCGAAGAAATGTGAGGTAATGAAAAAGGGTAGAGGGAATTTGTAGTGGTCAACGAAGGACAGTGTAAATGGGCAAGGAAAAATTACCGACAAAAATATAAGAGAATGATAAGAGAAGGGAGGGAAGTGACATTGTTTATGTTGTGGTTGTGGGTAGCTGTTGAAACCCAAGGAACGATAACCTTAATCAAAGGGATAGTATACTTTTGGTACATTGGAGTGCTTCTAGAGTCCTCAAAAGTATGCCAGGAAACAGGACCAGATTAACAAAAATAACGGTGTCCTGTTGCTTGGAATATTTTGGAGGAATTAATTGCTTCAGATTTACCATTACAATGATCAGTCGACCAGCAATCAGTTCGTGTTGCCTCAGATTACAACATTTATTAATATCATCATCACCTCCCACCTTACTCATACCCTCCAGATATAGGCAACCCCTTCCCCCTCCCTCTATTGTAACCCACGCATGGCCGACCACCTAGCTAGCATTAAAAGGGGTAGGGATGGGGGTTAGGCTTGGGGGGGGGGGGGTAGAAAGCCTGCCCCCTATTCCCGCACCCTCCTAACTCCCCCCAAGCCTGTCCCCCTATTCCTGCACCCTCCTAACCCACCCCCCAAGCCTGTCCCCCTATTCCTGCACCCTCCTAACCCCCCCCCAAGCCTGTCCCCCTATTCCCGCACCCCCAAAACCACCCCGACCCCCCAAAACCCCCCGCACCCCTCTACGCCTGTCCCCCTATTCCCGCACCCCCCTAAACCCCCCAAGCCTATTCCCGCACCCCCTTAAAAGAAGTAGGAATGGGGGTTAGGGGAACTACTGATAACATACTAACTTTGTCCACTGAGGCTAATAGTGATTTATAATAGGAAAGAAACACCACTACCACCTCCAGCCTCTATAACGCTGAACTAAATGACACCAAGAACAAACAACACTACTACATCAGTGACAAACACACACACACACACACAAAACACGGGGTTCAGTCACGTGACACACAATAGTCTTACAACATCTGCCAACTAATGAAAAGGAAAACAATAATCGAAAAATGATGCAAAATTATAGCTTTTGGCCTCTTTAGTGTGTGTAATAATAATAATAATAATAAACGGTTTATTGATATGGCAGTCACAAATACACAAATTGATACATGAACATGATGATATACTATCTGGAAGAAAATATAAATAGATGAATAATATAATGACAAATTATATGGATGAATGGACAATATGATAACGATCAATGTAAAAAATGATGTATGATGAAGCGGCATACGTTAGCTTGGGGAGTACAAACATTTGGTAAATATCCCTCAGCTCCCACTCTGGTGTGCCTAGGGATTTGAGCCTTCTTATCATATAGAGGCGATAAGAGGCTGACTGGGTGATGGTGGTGATGTGCTGTTTCCAGTCCAATTTGTTGTTTATTATTATCTCCAGGAGTTTGGTTGCCTCCACAACCTGGAGTGGGTGACCTCCGAGAGTGACTGCAGGTGGTGGTACAGGTGTGGTGGATGTGTGAAAATGCATTACCACCGTCTTGTTGAGGTTGATGGTCACATTATTAACCTCGGTCCATGACTGAAGGTTATTTAGTTGTTGTTGGAGGTGGTGGTAGTTAGGTTGTGTGTTATCCACCACAATATCTACAGTGGAGTCATTCACATATTTCCACCGGTGACACATATACAATATATCTGAATTTCTGCCCCATCACCCCTTCACTCCCTCGAGGATTCCCCACAAACCCATTCCTCCTCATTCACTCAACTCATCTTTAGACACACACACATTTACCCTCACTCACTCCTTGACACACCTCCTCAGATAACCAGGAAATTTTCCTACACTTATCGAACACGTATACCTCTCATTGTGTGTGTGTGTGTGTGTGTGAGACTACACCCATTGTTCCTCAAAACTCTCTCTCTCTCTCTCTCTCTCTCTCTCTCTCTCTCTCACCTGTTGAGATAAAGGGTAAAGCTACCGATGATATCTTTGGTTTTCCCAGTATGACGGAGGGGGAGGTGATGGGAAAACCTGACCCTCCCCCATTTATTTTTTCCTCCTTCCGCCTCCCTTTTCATCTCTTCCCCTTCATTCTCTCCCTCCCTCTTCTTCCACCTTAATTCCCTCCCTCCTTCCTTCGCCCTTTATTCTCTCTCTCTCTCTCTCTCTCTCTCTCTCTCTCTCTCTCTCTCTCTCTCCATTCTTCCCGCTTTATTCTTTCCCTCGCTCTCTCTCTCTCTCTTCCTCCTTCCGTCATTCATTCTATCCATTTTTCCCCTTTTATTCTTTCCCTCCCTCTCCCATCCTCCTCTCCCTTTTATTCTCTCTCTCCCATCCTCCTCTCCCTTTTATTCTCTCTCTCTCATCCTCCTCTCCCTTTTATTCTCTCCCTCCTCCTTCCCCCTTCATTCCATCTCTTAAGTTTTTTTTCAGTAGTGAGTGTAATGTTTATCATCCACTTAATTAAAGGGAAAATTCTCTTGTTGGTGAATTGGAAAGTCTCTGATTCCTCCAAGTTGTGCCAGGAAACAGACGCCCTCTGTGGTGCTAATACGGGATCTGTTTCGTGGCATAGTTTTTGAGGAATCACTAACCTTCCAATTTACCATCAACGGAAAATCCCATGCAGTATCGCGATTTATACCACCAAACGAGCCAATAACATTCTCATGTTTGAAAATCCAAGTAACACGACATGCCATTAAAATTTCCCAAATGTTGATTCATAGTCAGACGAGTTCCTATAAAGGGAAATTCCCAGTAAGACCATTCACCAGTTGGATGCCTCCCAACCCTTACAGCAAGACTAGATTTCTCACCACAAAGAGATTTGATTTTCAGTAAAGTCGTTCCCCAAGAGTTTAAAGAAACCCGTGATGAAAGATCTTTTACTGTGATGTCAAAATTTAATTAAAGAAACTATTTGGAAATAGTGAATAATTGCCTCTTGGTAATTAATGTAAGTAGATCATGTATATAGAGTAACTATTACAATCCCATACTATTCATAAAGTCATGATGATAACTATGGTAAATTAGGTGGTGACTTCAACGCCAAGACATCGACCTGGTATATCAACAAAACAGACACAAACATAGGACTCGAAATCCTCTCCCAAACAGACAACCTCATCACACTAAACAACACACCAAAACACCCACATCCCTCACCAAGTCCTCTACCAACCAACATCACCCGACATCACTTTCTGCTCCCTCAACGTATCTCCCAGAACATCATGGAGGGTGGTCAACACTCTTGGCTCCGACCACCTACCAATCACCATAACAATTACATCAAGAATCACTCCAGCCGGCCACAGACACACATACACTAACTACACCAAAGCCAACTGGGACATCTTCACTACAGATACAGAAGATCACTTTAAAAACCAGTACACCCATCACAAACATCAACACTACTGTACAAAAATTCAACACAATCATACAAACCGCAGACAACAAAAACATCCCTAGAGGCAACAGAAGAAAATACAACCCCAACTTTACAACAGAAATTCAGGGCCTCATCAGACAACGAGACACACTCAAACACTCAACCCCAACTCCACTCACACATCACACAGTACACCAATTACAAGCGCTAAACACAAATAAACAACATAATAAAAGAACAGAAAACACTAAACTGTCAAAATTTTATCAACACACTTGATCACAACACAAACACTAGAAAACTTTACAAAACACTAAACAGCATCACACTATCCAACAACAACACTACACAATCACACGCACCCATCACAACAACAGACACTATACCCTCAAACAAACAACAAGCAAACACCCTCATCCAGCACTTTTCCCACACCAGCCACCTTCACCCTCACCCTGAAGACCGACGAGTCATCAGACGCAGGAAATACTTCCCCACCGAACCAGCCCATACACCATTCACAAACCATCAAACAAACCACATCATCCACAACCTCAAACACTCACCTGCCTGTGGTCCAGACAACATCAGTAATATTCACCTCAAACACCTCGGACCACAAGGCATACAAGCACTCACCAACATAGCAAACTACAGCTACTCACACAACACAATACCCAACACCTGGAAACACGGAAACATCATCACTATCCCCAAACCAACAAAGACCCCACACTACCCTCATCACACCGTCCCATCACCCTCCTTTGCACCCCCTCCAAAGTTACTGAACGCCTCATCATCAGCCAAATCACACCACACATTCCCCTTGCATCCTCACAACATGGTTTCAGACCATTACACTCAACAAACACTCTTCTTACAGACCTCACACAAAGAATTTATGATGGCATCAACTCAGATAGACCCCCACACAGAACACTCCTAGTCACACTGGACATTAGTAAAGCATTTGATGCCATCCCCTGCCACAACCTCACAAACAAAATATACAACACAAACATGCACAACAACACAAAAAGATGGCTAGCCAGCTTCTTGGGAGGAAGAATAGCCCATGTTACATATGCTGGTCAATCATCTACCATAAAAAGTTTCACCAACGGCGTCCCCCAATGCTCAGTACTCTCACCCAGCCTTTTCAACCTATACATGCACGACCTACCAACACCCCAGACACCACAAATACAAGTAGCCTCCTACGCAGACGACATAACACTCACATGTACGCACAGAAATGCAGACACAGCCACTCACATCCTCCAACCCTACCTCAACACACTCAATGCCTGGTTCATCACAAACAGACTTAAAATAGCACCCACCAAATCAACAGTCACCCTTCTCACCAACCACAACACCGAACACCGCTACACACCACACCTCACCATAAACAACACACCTATACTACACACACATACACCCAAAATACTTGGCATAACATACAACACATCTATGACATTCAAACAACACATCACAACCATCAAAAACAAATGTATGCAAAGACTTAAGGCCCTCAGATCACTTACCAACACAACATTTGCACACACCAAAGAAACCACAACCACAGTGTACAAACAATATATCCGATCAGTGATGGATTATGCAAGCCCCGCCTGGGCCTCAAACCTCACTGAGACTCATCTCAACACCCTACAGACCATACAAAACAAAGCCCTAAGAACAATCACAGGCTGCACAGCTACCACACCTACAGACCACCTACACCACGAAACCAAAATCCTCAAGATTAAGGACCACCTCGACATGAGAGGCACACAAAAACTTGCTGCAGCCTCCAGAAATCCACACCACCCGCTACACTACATGGCAAAACACCCAGAGATGTCAAGAAACATCAAAACAACTCCCAGTACACGATACCATACACAAATACTATCATCTCTTACACCCTGCCCACCCCAAACCAGTCTCCAAAAACACATCCACACTCAAATCACCCACCAATCCATCAAAACACTTAAAAACAACACCCTACTGCATGCACGACCCCCTGACATCCACCGTGCAGAATCCTCCCTTCCCCGCGAGGACAGAGTCCACCTGGCCAGGTTGAGAAGCGGCCACCATCCGGCTCTTCTGACATATCAAAAGAAACTAGATGGAGCCATCACAGAAACCTGCCCAGGATGCAACACAGCACCCCATTCTATTAAACACATTATGGAAGACTGCAACGCACACAACGACACTCGCCAACAACACAAGATACACTCACTGAGGGCACTGTGGGAAAGCCCGGTTCAAGCCATAGCCTTCCTCAAGAGCTCGGGGCTGCTCGGCCAGACAGCTTGAGGAACTTCAACAACAACTATGGTAAATCATTGTACTGTTACTATTGTATCAAGTAAAATACTATGATAATACATAAAACAATAAAATATATCAGCAACACAAAGCCACAGAATTTTATAAACACTCATAATTGCAAATTTTTTAATAATTGAAAATTAATACCCTGAGATTGTGGTTCAACAGAAACATAATTATTTCTCCTGTCTGCACCGAGACGATTCCTGTGAGGATTATACACATTTCCACCTATGCTAAATAGTCTTTCACTTTCAATTGAAGATGGTGGAGCAGACAAGTAGGTGTTTCCTATAATATTTAAAAATGGGAACAAGTATTTGTTTACCTTTAACCATTCCAAGGGATTTTCTTCACGTGGCTGCATTTTTATTGACAGTGTACCAGTCCTTAATTAAGGCTTTAACTCTTGCAGGGTCTGGTGACTTACTTGTGTGATAATCTTGGAGTTGATGTATGAGGTAGCGCAGAAGACGTGGGTGTTTCAAAGTGGTAGATTTACTCTTCACAATTAAATAGACTTACTTTATTATATATATATATATATATATATATATATATATATATATATATATATATATATATATATATATATATATTGTTACGTCGTGATGTAACAACGCTGTGGAACAAGGGTAGTCAAGATGTTAGTGAAGATGTTCTATTCACTTGGGGTAATGGCAAGTCAAGTAGTCTCTCTCGTTTATTACATTAGGATTATTACATGACTAAACAAATAATAAAAATAAAGTCATTGCTTCCTTCAGGTTGTATATTGCATATGAAGCTTTATAGCTAACCTGGAAAGCCAAACTAACATACAATCATGTAACACCTCCCCCCCTAAAAGATCGAAATTTCCCGTGAGAAATTTCGGCCTTTTTACAATCTCTAGGGGAAATAGAATACATGTCATAGAATAGAAGAAAAGATTACGTAAAAAGATGACATGCCTCTCACAGTGTAGGAGAAGAGCATGGTGCAGTTGGACCAGTTGCTTGGAAATACCAAAAGGGATAGTGTTACGCCTGTGTGTTTTCCAAATGCCAAGATTTCCAGCCCTCCCATAACTTTTATGTTTCCTGTATGTTTTCCTTATGCGAAGATGTCCAGCCAATCCCACCACGACAGCGACAGCAACAACGACCAATAACCAACAATCACCAATAACCAACAATCACCAATAACCAACAATCACCAATAATCACCAATAACCATCAATCACCAATAATCAACAATCACCAAAACCACCAATAACCAACAATCACCAAAACCACCAATAACCAACAATCACCAAAAACCACCACAGCGACAGCAAACAACGACAGCAAGAACGACAGCGACAGCGACAACGACGGCGACAGAGACAGCGAGCGGAACAGGGCTGGACACTATCTCCACCAAAGGCACAGGAAACTCAGGGACAGGTTTGCTGGGGCTAGGAAACACGGCACTGGAAACTCAGGGACAGGGTTTTATCTTCACCCTCTTGTGGTCCTGGGAACTGGTATACACTCCACAGCATCAAGAAAGATCACTGTTCCCAGTCCAAGCTGTCAAGTAGGCAAGCGCTGACACCCAACATTCCTATTCGTCCGCCAATGCTATTTTAACCCATATGTAGCCAGGGAGCATTGTTACGTGACATGAGGAGAACTACGAGTCTTATACACAGCTCGTCCCCTTCAGGGTCTTCCAGGCAAGGATAGTGTTGTATCCCTCTGCTTCAACATCAGCATTTTCTTCCAGTCAATTGATCTTCATCAGCAAACATTTCGACATCCTTGATCATGCAGTCAATGTCCAAGGTAGTTGAAAAGATCTGGCTCTTTTTGTAGGGATGACACTATTGGCATCAAGGGGAACACAAAGAACGAAGAGAGAGACAACAAAACTACAAAGAACGAAGAGAGAGACAACAAACTACTGACTGCACATTACCCCGACATCTTGACTACCATCCTGGCGAGGTCGCCATTTTGTTACGTCGTGATGTAACAACGCTGTGGAACAGGGGTAGTCAAGATGTTAGTGAAGATGTTCTATTCACTTGGGGTAATGGCAAGTCAAGTAGTCTCTCTTGTTTATTACATTAGGATTATTACATGACTAAACAAATAATAAAAATAAAGTCATTGCTTCCTTCAGGTTGTATATTGCATATGAAGCTTTATAGCTAACCTGGAAAGCCAAACTAACATACAATCATGTAACAATATATATATATATATATATATATATATATATATATATATATATATATATGGCAAACCGTATATGTTTCTCCGCTTGTAACTCGAAAACGGTTACACCTACATCCAAAATGTTGTAATAGAAAGAGGTTTAGTGAGATTAAGATAATATGTGGGCATAATGTTGTTGTTTTATGTGGGAGGGGAGGGGGGGGGGCACAGTTTGAGGAAGTCATTGGTTATTGTGAATTTAATTAATGTACTCGTGGAATTATACTGAGAATATAATTATAATCACACAATATTATACAGTAAAGTGTAGAGCGCTTTGGTGAAAGATTATAATGTTGTTATTATAATTACAAGAGTTTACTTAGGGTAAGGTGGGGTAAAAGACCCCTGTGAGGTAAGAGGCCTCCCCCATGTTTCTTGCTTATTACTGTCTTGAGTATCCAGATTGGTGTATCAGTGCCACCTATCTGTAGCTTGCTGCACTAATAACTCAGTGGAAGGAGAGCGAAGAAGAGGACAGCAAGTGTTTTTATCATCTGATCACATTTCATGTAAGTATATTGTTAAACCAGTGATATTTATTGCAAATGTTTTGTATGCAAAGTCAGTAACATGGCTATAGATAGTGGCCATGAAAACTTAAAATTGTCGTGCAGTGCAATTCCGACATGAAAATACAATTGTGGAAGAGTGAGGGTTTGTTTATTTCAACATTGCGTCTGGTGTAAAAAGCCTACCATGGTCTGGGGCAAGTTGCCTACTTGGGGGCTTTTTACCCCTTCTTGATTTTTGTATTTATCTTTTTGTCTTTAATTGTACATACTCCTGATTATGCATTTTATTACACTATCTTTGATATTTATGGCTATGAATGATGTTTCAGATGTGAGATGCCAAGTCATTACAAGAGAAAAACAGAACGAAGATAGAGGATATCATGTTATTACATAAACATAGAAATCAATATCTTGTGTAATTAGCAAACATGGATGACACAGCGATGGATATAATTGGGTGGTAAATAGTCCTCTTCCTTATTATTATTGTTATTATTATTATTGTTATTATTATTATTATAGAAAGCTGTTGGATATTTTTTTTTCATTGAGTTTCTTGTGATATGGTGTGGTTGTGTTGAGGTTGGTAAACAAACACATTAACGTTGACGACTTAAGAGTGTGAGTGTCGTCGTATAGTAAAGGGTATTCACAATAATCACAATTATTTGTGTAACTGAAAGAAAGTATATATATATATATATATATATATATATATATATATATATATATATATATATATATATATATATATATATTGTGTCTACAACTTGAGACGGTGCAATGTGTAAAAATTGGATAGCTATTGAGGCCTCCAAACTATGCAGCGAAACTTATTCGTTACTATAGTAATATTGAAATCGTGTGTTTCCAAGTATATTTTGGAGGAGTCTATAACCCCCTCAGTTTACCGTTAAGAGATTACCCCCTCAATGATATATTGGGATAAGGTGACGACAAGTTAATGAATCGGTAAAATACAGATGACTCAACAATGCTTTTATAATTTTGAAACAGAATGAAAAAATAAAGCGACTAGGCTACAAACTTATCTGACCTGGGGTACCGGTAGGCTTAGGTGTTGACGGCCAGTTGATATTCCGGTCCTGACAAATGTTATTGCATTCTGTTCCGTCAATGCATCTCGAGGCTTGAACCTCGAAGTGTTGTCCAGCATCGCAAGAAACATGATTATTCACATCGACGGGTCCAGGTCCCAAGCAGATGTAGAACTTGGTGCAGTCATATGGGTCATACGTTTGAAGAGTATTAGGGTAGCAGTATGGATTGCAGGGGTTGTCGCAACATTTGTTTGAATCAACTATGCAGTGTGATCCATCGAAATACGGCAGTTCTTGGGGACATTCAAACAAGAACGTTCCACCAGGCAAACAGGAGTAGTATTCATTGCAGTTATACATGGATGGAATTACGTCGCACGGTTGAGTTGTATCGCATGCATACTTACATTGTTCTTGGTTACACTTGTTGTTGCATATACCTGGCTGACACTTGTCAACTCCATCGGGGAATACAGTATCCTCCGGGCAAGGGATAGGTTTCTGATTGTGATGGCCATCTCCATCACAAACGTAGTACTCGGAACAGTTCCTAGGATTAGTGACCTTGTCATACAGTTCCTTACCAGTGCAGTCTGGTTCACAGCCAAAGGACATCACCCCGGCACCACACACAACCTAAAGGGAGGCCAGGATAAGTGGGATATAAATTATTTACTCTCTCTCTCTCTCTCTCTCTCTCTCTCTTTTTTTTTTTTTTTTTTTTTTTTTTTTTATTTAAACATCATTACAGGGTTTCATCAGCTAAAGCTGTAGGGTTGAGGCTACAGCTATCTATAGCTGTGAGGTACAAGCATTTTACAGCATAATATGAATTAATGTGTTATTTTTATTACCTGGGTTTGGTGCTCACCCAGGTATTCACTCCCCGTTTAAAGTTGTGGAGGGAGTCACTGTGGTGGAGGTCGGTGTGGCGGACCATTTCATTCCACAGACGGCCGTAACGGGGCAGGAAGGACAGCAGGTGATGTTCTGTCCGGGAGAAGGGCACCAGCACCTGCTCCTCTCTGTAGGGAGCCAAGCGGGTGGCGTAGCTGGGTGGCGGAGGGGATGGGAGTCTGAGTGCTGCCAGGTGTGGCATGCAGAGATGGTGAGTCTTGTACATAACACTCAGGCCCACCACGTCCCTGCGCTGCTGGAGGGGCTGGAGCTGGCTGAACACATGTGGGTGTGCTCTGCTCTGCACCAGTCGCTGTGCTCTTCTCTGGACACGATCCAGGGTAGCCAAATATGAAGGTGGGCAGGAGGACCAGGTGAGCGGGGAGTACTCCATGAGGGGTCGCACCTGTGCCTTGTACAGCACTTCAACCCCCTTGGCGTCCAGGAGATGGGAGATGCGCCGTACACAGCTTAGTTTCCATGCTGCGTTCTTGGCTACTTTCTTGACATGGCTGGTGTAGGACAAGCCAGAATCGATTTCCACTCCTAGGATGGAGTCTTGGAGTGGTAGTAGTCTGCCCTCCAGCTGTATCTCTGGTGCAGGCAGGGTGTTGATGTCTTGCCTGCGAGAGATGAGCATTACTTGAGTCTTGTCCGGTGCCAGGATGACCTGCCAATGATTGCTCCATGCGATAATATTCTCCAGTGCCTGGTTGATGCGGTGGATTGTTCCCTGCCAGTCGTGTCTATCACAGGAGAAGGCAAGGGTGCAGTCGTCAGCATACGCCTGGGCCTCTGGAATAAGCTGGAGAAGGTTATTGAAATAGACATTCCATAAAAGAGGCCCAAGGACGCTGCCCTGGGGCACACTGGCATTAATTGGTTGTTGGCTGGATGTGTGTCCATTGACCACCACTTGCAGGACTCTATGCTGTAGGTAGTCCTCGATGAGTTGAAGTAACGCTCCACTCACACCTAGGCTCCTCAGCTTGGCGGTGAGGCCCTGGTGCCACACCCTGTCGAAGGCACCGGCAATGTCTAGTGCCACTACAAAGGTGTCCATCCCTCTGTCCAGTGCATGGTTCCATGAGGCAGACTGCAGGAGAAGCAAGTCAGCAGCTGATCGGCCCTGCCTGAAGCCAAATTGCTTGGAGCTGAGGAGATGGTGAGCTTCGAGGAATGTGGTGATTTTTGTGGTGATGAGGGACTCCAGGATTTTCCCTATAGTGGAGAGAAGGGATATTGGGCGGTAGTTTTTTGGTTTTGTTTGGAGTTCTTCTTATGTACAGCCACGACTCTCGCCTCTTTCCACTGTGTTGGCCACTTGGATGAGGATAAGATGTTGTTGAAGAGGGTCGTCAGAGGTGAGGCAAGCTGGGTGGCACATCTTTTCAGCAGGTGAGGACTGATGCTGTCAGGTCCCAGAGCCTTGTTGGGGTCAGTCTGCTGCAGCAAGTACCTCACCTCCTCCACTGTGACTGTAAGGGCCTCCAGGGTGGCCCCGGTGAGGGGTGGAATCATCGGAGGGGCTCGTGAAGGGCCTGGCACAGTCATCTTGGAGGAGAAGTGTGCCGCTAACAGATCGGCCTTGTCCTTGTTGCGCACAGCCACCTGGTGAGCGGTGGGATGGTATTGTCAGCGGAGAGGCCTTGTTGTTGCTGCACTCCGCTCCACCACTCCTTACTGCTCACTGACTGGCCACTGAGCCTGGTCCTTAGTTCTTCCCTCCAGCGTTGTATGGCCTGTTTTTGGACATGTCTCATAGATTTGCAGGCTTCTTTGTGTAGAATTTTGTTAGCTTGAGAGGGGTGGGACTTGTACCGTTGCCAGGCCCTGCTCTTATTATCAGCAGTTATCCTGCAGTGATAGCCGAACCAGGGTATGTCTCTGGGCTTGGTTTTGTAAGTTTGGCTAAGTATGCATTTTTTTTGCATAGATAGTAAGAGATTAGTGAAGGTCTCCACCTGTGTGTTGACATCACCTTGGAGTAGTTCAGTCCATTCAGTGGAGTCCAGTTTATTCCTCAGCCCGTCCCAATCTCCACGAGACCACAACCAATTCACGCGGGCGGTGGCCTCATCGTTGTCTGCTGTGGTGTTGATGGTGGTGAGGACGGCCAAGTGGTCAGATGAGCCAACCATTCCTAGGGGGCGGCAGGAGATGATGCCATCTGGGAGGTCTGTGATAACGGGGTCTAGGGAAGAGCCAGAGGTGTGGGTGGGGAAGGTAGCATGGTTGCTAAGGCCATACATAGTCAGCAGTTCCTCAAAATCCCTTGCTACCAGGTGCTGGTTCATATCTCCTATCACCACAAGGTGCTTGCAGGAATGCTGGAGTAGCAATGTGTCGAGGTTGGTGTGGAGGAAATGGATGGGATCACTCCCCTGCCACTGTGGACGGTAGCAGATGTAAAGCAGGATGGTGTCGCGTTGCCTCGTCCAGAGCCTGAAGAACATCAACTCAAGGTGGCGATCCATATCTCTCTCTCTCTCTCTCTCTCTCTCTCTCTCTCTCTCTCTCTCTGTGAAAAATAGCATATACAAACGGCAAGTTGGAGGAAATTTATTTTATGGAAAAAAGACGGAAACAATAACAAGAGGTGTTAAAGGAATTGACATGTAGGCAGATTAAAGGGAAACTGATTCCTCCACACTATGATTAGGAAACAGGATAGCATCTCAGTATAAGGGTACGGGATATCTCTTTCTTTTTTTCAGCTAGTGTGAAGGAAACAGAAGTCCTTTCGTTCATCCACGACAGACGTCCCCCTTAAGGACCCTGTGATCGTGTATGAGAATTACAGGCTTCTGATTCCTCCTGACTATGCCATGAAACATGCTTCTTCTCTATAGGTGGTGTTTCGTGGCAATACTTGAAGGACTTGCTTACCTCCAATTTTCAGACTATATAACAGGGTCTATTAATTAAGCACATCTTCTGTTTAGATTTCTGTGAGTACCAATTGGAAGATGATTGTCTAGTTCTATAAATGTTTGATATACGGTAATGCTCTTTTGGTGTTGTTTACATTACTGGCTGTATATTGAAAGATCCATTTAACGAGAGATTCTATTGTTGGTAAATTGGAAGGGTATTGATTCCTTCTAACTATATCAGAAAACAGACGGCTGACTGGTACACTAATAGGGAATCTGTTTCGTGACCTAGTTTGAAGGAATCTGAGACCTTGCACTTCACCAACAAAAGAATCTCCCCTGAAATGAGATGTAGAAGCCAGGTAAATTATATGAACACAAAGCATCGTACAGATAACAGCCCAGAGAAAAAGATGACACCACAAGAACGGTGTTTGGATGATCTTACCGCCAAGCATACCACCAGTAAAAGTCTCCTCGCTCCTTCCATGGTTGGCTGAGTCTGTGTTTGTATGTGCTGCTCACTGACTGACTGATTGCAGCTTGGAGTTTTACCCACCTGTAACCTGCAACACCTCGCTGACTGTATATATTACCCTCGGCCCTATCAGCGGGCGACCACAGTGATGGGGAGGTGGCCATTGTGTTTGTAGTTCACGAAAAGGTGTAGAGTTAAGGTGGTCAGATTGTGTATTGTTTGGATAATGACATGAGGCTTCTAGGTTAACTCGTCTCCATACCCTGCTGTAATATATATATATATATATATATATATATATATATATATATATATGCTATTTTAAGTCTGTTTGTGATGAACCAGGCATTGAGTGTGTTGAGGTAGGGTTGGAGGATGTGAGTGGCTGTGTCTGCATTTCTGTGCGTACATATGAGTGTTATATCGTCTGCGTAGGAGGCTACTTGTATTTGTGGTGTCTGGGGTGTTGGTAGGTCGTGCATGTATAGGTTGAAAAGGCTGGGTGAGAGTACTGAGCTTTGGGGGACGCCGTTGGTGAAACTTTTTATGGTAGATGATTGACCAGCATATGTAACATGGGCTATTCTTCCTCCCAAGAAGCTGGCTAGCCATCTTTTTGTGTTGTTGTGCATGTTTGTGTTGTATATTTTGTTTGTGAGGTTGTGGCAGGGGATGGCATCAAATGCTTTACTAATGTCCAGTGTGACTAGGAGTGTTCTGTGTGGGGGTCTATCTGAGTTGATGCCATCATAAATTCTTTGTGTGAGGTCTGTAAGAAGAGTGTTTGTTGAGTGTAATGGTCTGAAACCATGTTGTGAGGATGCAAGGGGAATGTGTGGTGTGATTTGGCTGATGATGAGGCGTTCAGTAACTTTGGAGGGGGTGCAAAGGAGGGTGATGGGACGGTGTGATGAGGGTAGTGTGGGGTCTTTGTTGGTTTGGGGATAGTGATGATGTTTCCGTGTTTCCAGGTGTTGGGTATTGTGTTGTGTGAGTAGCTGTAGTTTGCTATGTTGGTGAGTGCTTGTATGCCTTGTGGTCCGAGGTGTTTGAGGTGAATGTTACTGATGTTGTCTAGACCACAGGCAGGTGAGTGTTTGAGGTTGTGGATGATGTGGTTTGTTTGATGGTTTGTGAATGGTGTATGGGCTGGTTCGGTGGGGAAGTATTTCCTGCGTCTGATGACTCGTCGGTCTTCAGGGTGAGGGTGAAGGTGGCTGGTGTGGGAAAAGTGCTGGATGAGGGTGTTTGCTTGTTGTTTGTTTGAGGGTATAGTGTCTGTTGTTGTGATGGGTGCGTGTGATTGTGTAGTGTTGCTGTTGGATAGTGTGATGCTGTTTAGTGTTTTGTAAAGTTTTCTATGTGTTTGTTTTGTGATCAAGTGTGTTGATAAAATTTTGGCAGTTTAGTGTTTTCTGTTCTTTTATTATGTTGTTTATTTGTGTGTTTAGCGCTTGTATTTGGTGTACTGTGTGATGTGTGAGTGGAGTTGGGGTTGAGTGTTTGAGTGTGTCTCGTCTGATGAGGCCCTGAATTTCTGTTATAAAGTTGGGGTTGTATTTTCTTCTGTTGCCTCTAGGGATGTTTTTGTTGTCTGCGGTTTGTATGATTGTGTTGAATTTTTGTACAGTAGTGTTGATGTTTGTGATGGGTGTACTGGTTTTTAAAGTGATCTTCTGTATCTGTAGTGAAGATGTCCCAGTTGTCTTTGGTGTAGTTAGTGTATGTGTGTCTGTGGCCGGCTGGAGTGATTCTTGATGTAATTGTTATGGTGATTTGGTAGGTGGTCGGAGCCAAGAGTGTTGACCACCCTCCATGATGTTCTGGGTGCTAGGTTGGGGGAGCAGAAAGTGATGTCGGGTGATAATGGTTGGTAGAGGGCTTGGTGAGGGATGTGGGTGTTTTGGTGTCTTGTTTAGTGTGATGAGGTTGTCTGTTTGGGAGAGGATTTCAAGTCCTCTGTTTGTGTCTGGGTTGTTGATATACCAGGCCGATGTCTTGGCGTTGAAGTCACCACCCAGGGTGAGGTTAGGTTGTCTGGTGATTTGTTGGAGTTGGGGGGGGGGTGAAGTTATGGGGAACTGTTGGGCTGGTTTGAGGGGGGATGTATATGTTGGCTATTGTGGTGCTTGTTGTTTAGCCAGTGCGTACTTTGATGGCCTGAATTTCTGTGATGGTGTCCTGGTGGGGGAGAAGGGATTTGAGATGCGCACTGGTTTCTGTATAGTTGATAGATTTGTGGATTAGGGTGATGAGCCCGCCCCCATTGCCGTTGGCTTGGTCTTGTCTGATGGTGGTGTAATTGGGGAATGTATGTGTTTTGTGTGTATTATGTAATCTGGTTTCTTGTACGATGGCAATGTGTATGTTGTGTAAAGATGAAGTGTGTAAGTTCTTGTTTTTTGGTGATAATGCCATCGATATTTATTTGGAGTATGCTTATGTTGTGGGTGCGGTGTGTGTTGTGTGCTGCTGTTGTGTGGGGTGGGGAGGGGAAGTTTTTGGCGGGGTTGGGGATGGGGATGGTGGTGGCTGTGTGGGTGATGGTCTTGGGAGTAAGGGTGGTGGGGATAGGAGTGATGATGTGGGTGATGGAGGACGAGTCTATGTGTTTGTGTGGTGTTGTTTGGAGGCTGGTGTTGTATTTGTAGGGTGGGTCCAGTTTCTGCAAGGGTTGCATTGAACTGATCCCGTTGTCTGTTTGTTGGGTTTTGGGCATGTTGGACGTATGTGTTTGTTGGTGGGTCCTGGGTTGCTCTCAGTGTCTCCAGCTAGGAGAAGCCGAGAAATGACAGCCGGAGTATCATTTCTCGCTGGTGGAAAAATGTGTATATGTGTGTGTTGTGTGAGGGGTGTGGTAATTGCCCGGGTGACCGAAGCCGTTCCCAGGAACTCGTACCTCCTTGATGGATGCGGGGGGATATTGTGGCGGTTTGGCCCCCATAGCTTCCTTCCTTGGCAGCCTTGGGGGGGGGGGTGCCACGACTTAAACGCCGCCATTCCAGGACCATGAAATGGTGTTTGATTCAATACTTAGCCTTAGCGGAGGTTTACGTTTTCAAAATATTCAGTCTTGGCAGAGGACTCCGTTCTCAGAATATTTGTGTCTTTCATATAATTGTGAGGAACATGTGTAAAATTTTGGTAGCTTTCTCTTTCGAAGTTCAGAGGTTTTGCAGCATTTTGGTTAGATGCTCAGCCTTGTATGAAAATAGTTACGAAATACTCAGCCGTGACGGAGGTTTGTGACTTTTATATAATTTTGTATTGCATTGCATTCCCAAATATTGATTGTTGAATTACTGGAAACACATGTCATCTTTAAAATAACTTGACGCCACATAGTCTTGATGCTGGGTATTTTACAACAGCATTATTGTGTTTAGGCCTACTACTTCACGGTATACTGTATTTATCTCTGCCAAGGAGGTTATGGTTTTTTTTAGCATGATTATAGAATATATTATATGAGGATCATTACGAGAGAAGTATGTATCAAGGAATATATATATATATATATATATATATATATATATATATATATATATATATATATATATATATATATATATATATATATATTATGATAATGTAATATGGGTGATGAAAAGGGAGGCGGAAGGAGGAAAAAATAAATGGGGGAGGGTCAGGTTTTCCCATCACCTCCCCCTCCGTCATACTGGGAAAACCAAAGATATCATCGGTAGCTTTACCCTTTATCTCAACAGGAGAGAGAGAGAGAGAGAGAGTGTTTTGAGGAACAATGGGTGTAGTCTCTCTCTCACACACACACACAATGAGAGGTATAGGTGTTCGATAAGTGTAGGAAAATTTCCTGGTTATCTGAGGAGGTGTTTCAAGAAAACAAATATAGTTTGGTTAAGATACGTAGATGATATCATGTGTTTCTGGCCCAACTCTCTACCCATAGAAGACTTTCTAACCAAACTGAATTCTCTAGTCCCATCCATCAAATTCACACATGAAATTGAGGTAGACAACAAACTTCCCTTCCATGATGTGGAAATCATAAGAGAAAATGGAGCTTTCAAGACTAAAGTTTACAGGAAACCAAATAACATACTGTCATATGTACATTTCTACTCACACCACCATGTAAATGTTAAGAAGTCAGTATTCATATCCATGTACTTGAGAGCATACAGAATCTCAGACCCTGAATTTCTGGAAGAAGAATTTAGCAAAATTATGACAATAGGGGAAAATCTAAAATATCCAACAAATGTTCTTAATCTATGTCACAACATTGCAAGGAAACGTTTCCTTGAAGGTAAAGTTAAAAAAACAGATGATGAAAACAACCAGAAAATCATAGTCCTACCATTTCATGAAAACTTTTTAGAAGTTGTACCCCTCCTCAAGAAACTCGATGTTCAAGTAGTTTTTAAATACGACAACACAGTTAAAAAAAACACTCATCAAGAACAGCCCTGCGAGCAACTCAGGTGTTGTATACAAGATTCCATGCAACATATGTAATAAATTCTATATAGGACAGACAGGGAAAGACTTAGATAAAAGGATAACACAACACAAGTATAGTGTTAGGACAGCTCAGCCAAGTAGTGGTTTATTCCAACACAAAGCCACTTATGACCATCACATTAACTGGGGAGGTGCTAAAGTTCTAGCTAAATCGTCAAACCTTCTTGAAAGAAATGTAATTGAGTCATGTCTAATCTCAGGCACATATAAAGATAATGTTAATATGAGTTATGGCCATTTCAAATGTGATAAATTATTAACCGAATTGGTGATGAAGCAGTTTCCACAAGACTAGGAATAAGGGTCAGGTGAGGTGAGGTGGGTATCAGACCCTTTGTCCAAGCGTAGCTCCTCCCATTTTCCCACTGTATATATATACTCCATCTCATGTCTCTGTATCATTCTGTCTGAAGATGTAATATACGAAAGTACTTACTGTTCTGCCTTTGTTTTCTCCTGTGGTTACTCTGCATATATATATATATATATATATATATATATATATATATATATATATATATATATATATATATATTACAGCAGGGTATGGAGACGAGTTAACCGAGAAGCCTCATGTCATTATCCAAACAATACACAATCTGACCACCTTAACTCTACACTTTTTCGTGAACTACAAACACAATGGCCACCTCCCCATCACTGTGGTCGCCCGCTGATAGGGCCGAGGGTAATATATACAGTCAGCGAGGTGTTACAGGTGGGTAAAACTCCAAGCTGCAATCAGTCAGTCAGTGAGCGGCACATACAAACATAGACTCAGCCAACCATAGAAGGAGCGAGGAGACTTTTACTGGTGGTATGCTTGGCGGTAAGATCATCCAAACACCGTTCTTGTGGTGTCATCTTTTTCTCTGGGCTGTTATCTGTACGATGCTTTGTGTTCATATAATTTACCTGGCTTCTACATCTCATTTCAGGGGAGATTCTTTTGTTGGTGAAGTGCAAGGTCTCAGATTCCTTCAAACTAGGTCACGAAACAGATTTCCTATTTGTGTACCAGTCAGCCGTCTGTTTTCTGATATAGTTAGAAGGAATCAATACCCTTCCAATTTACCAACAATAGAATCTCTCGTTAAATGGATCTTTCAATATACAGCCAGTAATGTAAACAACACCAAAAGAGCATTACCGTATATCAAACATTTATAGAACTAGACAATCATCTTCCAATTGGTACTCACAGAAATCTAAACAGAAGATGTGCTTAATTAATAGACCCTGTTATATAGTCTGAAAATTGGAGGTAAGCAAGTCCTTCAAATATTGCCACGAAACACTACCTATAGAGAAGAAGCATGTTTCATGGCATAGTCAGGAGGAATCAGAAGCCTGTAATTCTCAAACACGATCACAGGGTCCTTAAGGGGGACGTCTGTCGTGGATGAACGAAAGGACTTCTGTTTCCTTCACACTAGCTGAAAAAAAGAAAGAGATATCCCGTACCCTTATACTGAGATGCTATCCTGTTTCCTGATCATAGTGTGGAGGAATCAGTTTCCCTTTAATCTGCCTACATGTCAATTCCTTTAACACCTCTTGTTATTGTTTCCATCTTTTTTCCATAAAATAAATTTCCTCCAACTTGCCGTTTGTATATGCTATTTTTCACAGAAGGAGAGAGAGAGAGCAAATAATTTATATCCCACATATCCTGGCCTCCCTTTAGGTTGTGTGTGGTACCGGGGTGATGTCCTCTGGCTGTGAACCAAACTGCGCTGGTAAGAATCTTTATACAAATGTCACTAACCCTAGCAACTGCTCCGAGTTCTACGTTTGTAATGGACAAGGCCATCACACTCATCAACCTCTTCTTGCCCGGAGGCATAAAAACACTCTCTAACCGGGTACATGCACACACCACTTACTGCTAGGACAAAATCATAATGGTTGGAAAGAGAATAGTGCTTGGGTCATAACAATAAAACCAACCATGGGATAAATTTGGAAATAGTCTCATTCTCTTTCCCAGCTAATTTTACCCTATGTAGTACCAATCTGACCTAACCTAACCTAGCCGAGCTCATGCATGTACTGGGTTAGAGAATGTTTCTATGCTGCCTGGAGGGTAATGTATTCCCCGATGGAGCTGAAAGTTGTCATGGAGGTCTATGCACCAACCTGTGTAGCCAAGAACAATGAAGGTATGCATGCGATACAACTCAACCGAATGTTGCATGCCCGTGAGCCTGCAGTCCCCTCCTCTGCTGCCTTCGAAGAAACAGATCTCACTATCACCCTGACTCCCATTTGGGGGTCCGAGCATCTGCGCGGCTTCGGTCAACCAGACTCGGGACTGCTCGGCCAGACAGTCTGGGGAACTACAAGGGGGTGCTGATGGTATAGTAGTTAGCACACTCAACTGAATGACGTAATTCCATCCATGTATAACTGCAGTGAATACTACTACGTCTGTTTATCTGATAGAACGTACTTGTTTGAATGTCCCACAGAATTTCCAAATTTCGATGGATTACACTGCATAGTTGGTTCAAACGAATGTTGCGACAACCCCTGCTATCCATACTGCTCCCCTAATACTATTCAAACGTATGACCCCAATGACTGCACCAAGTTCTACATCTGCTTCGGATCTGGACCCGTCGATGTGAATAATAATGTTTCTTGCCCTGCTGGACAACACTTCGAGGTTCACGCCTCGAGATGCATTGAAGGAACAGAATGCAACAACATTTGTCAGGACGGGAATATCAACTGGCCGTCAACACCTAAGCCTACCGGTACCCCAGGTCAGATAAGTTTGTAGCCTAGTCGCTTTATTTTTTCATTCTGTTTCAAAATTATAAAAGCATTGTTGAGTCATCTGTATTTTACCGATTCATTAACTTGTCGTCACCTTATCCCAATATATCATTGAGGGGGTAATCTCTTAACGGTAAACTGAGGGGGTTATAGACTCCTCCAAAATATACTTGGAAACACACGATTTCAATATTACTATAGTAACGAATAAGTTTCGCTGCATAGTTTGGAGGCCTCAATAGCTATCCAATTTTTACACATTGCACCGTCTCAAGTTGTAGACACAATATATATATATATATATATATATATATATATATATATATATATATATATATATATATATATATATATATATATATATATATATATATATATATATATATATATATATATACTTTCTTTCAGTTACACAAATAATTGTGATTATTGTGAATACCCTTTACTATACGACGACACTCACACTCTTAAGTCGTCAACGTTAATGGGTTTGTTTACCAACCTCAACACAACCACACCATATCTCAAGAAACTCAATGAAAAAAAAAATATCCAACAGCTTTCTATAATAATAATAATAATAATAATAATAATAACAATAATAATAAGGAAGAGGACTATTTACCACCCAATTATATCCATCGCTGTGTCATCCATGTTTGCTAATTACACAAGATATTGATTTCTATATTTATGTAATAACATGATATCCTCTATCTCAGACATAAACACAGTCATTATAATCATCATCCATCAACTACAAAAACTCATCATTATATCATCCATCTCTGACATAACCAGTCATTATAATCATCATCCATTAACTACAAAAACTCATCATTATATCATCCATCTCTGACATAAACACAGTCATTATAATCATCATCCATCAACTACAAAAACTCCATCTCTGATACCCGTAGGACCTGACAAACCAGACCCCATCATCCCCACCATAGGCTGCAATACCTCCCTCATCTGTCCTAGTGTCGGTTACTTCTCCATGTGCACCGACTGTAGTGTATACCCTACTACTTCTATTGCTCGGCGTATGATGTTCCAGCAGAAATCGTGAGTTGCAGCGGTAGTCTCGTCTTCAACCCCAATCCCGACTACCCTAACTGCATTCTACCTGAGGACTGTCCTTATAACCCACCACCCTCATAAATTATGAATAAACTGTCACGAGACATAACAAGTACCATATTCAGGTCTTGCTAAGGTTTGGAATTATCTGACACATTAGTTAACTTTTCACAGTCATTATCTTTTCTTATACTTGCTAAAACTTGCTTAATACTCTATCAGAACATTTGAAGCAGACCTGTATATTTATTATAGCTCGTGATTGAATATGCCATGCAAATGTTGCTTATATTCACATTCCCAATATTTTAATATATAATATATATATCCAGTAAAATGTCTCAGTAAAATTATCTTATCCTTAGAAACTCTCCCTTTAACAACTCGGCAGAACTAGGCAATGCAAGTCAGGAAACAGACCAATCTCGTTTACAAAATATATATGTAAATAACTATATATTTATATAAGTAAATAAATAAATAAACATTAAATATTACAGAATGACAAACTTCTACTTGCCAATATGGTCAGCTTTAACTACTGTAGTTTGCATCATAAATATGTCATGTGTAGTAGGGTAGAGTGGGGTAGGAAGCCCCCCTTAAGGAAAAATGCCTGTTGTGTCTACAATACTGTAGATATTCTTCTGAAACAGATATAGTTAGAAAGCTTGCTCAATGTACTACTAATGATGAAATTCTTGTTCCTCTGCTAAGTTTTTGTAATTGTCAAAATATTAGTTTAATAAAATATAAGAAATGGGCCATTTACCCCATGCCTGGGGTAAGAAGCCTAGTGTGTGGCCTTTTTGCCCCACATTAAAATTTTTGGTGTGCATCATTAAAACAGCATATTTTATCGAAAATAAAGCATTTATTCTACTGGAGAACATAAAAAATATAATGTTGTACACAAACTATATAAAAATTACACATTGTTCTTTGAATCTTAAATTAAAGTTTTGGTGTTTATAAAGCTTTCTTAGTATTTCCTTTCCTCTGAACGATAAGAATCACTGAACGCAGTCAGTAAGTACAGTAGGTTACGAACTCGATTATCTTTGTATAAAATACAAACTAAAAAGTTAGCTACACAAAATATAATCTGAGGTGCACTGCTCCTTGCATCCTTATTCTCTTCTGTAGCGGCCAAGCAATACAACACCAGGATTCTCGACTTTACCATCTGTGTCTTCTTAAAGTTTTGCATGGTATGCCATAAATTCGTGACACTGTATTCAGTGGTTTACCATCATGAATTGCTCTAAGAGCATCTTGAAGAACATTGGCCCCATAGGAAGCACGTTCTGTTTTTCTCTTGTAATGACGTGGCATCTGTTACGGTGTGACATCTTCACTACCCATTTGTTATGGGGTGACATCTTCACTACCCATACAGGGAAGGATTATGTTGCATCGCCCTTTATGTTTTGGTAGAGAAAGGTATATTAACATCTTCACTATTGAGTAGAAGATGATTACAATGTGACATATCTTCACTACCCGGAGTATGTCACATCGTCATTGTATTTTGGTACAGAAGTGTGTGTTGACATCTTTACTACTGAGCAGAAGATGTCACTACTTTATTTTGTTATATTCCAAGAGTAGTTCTAGGATGCCTATAAAATGTTATATAGAGTTTAGGAGGACATTGTAAAAGGTGGGTGTGTGGGGGTGAAATAGAGATATAGGCTTTAGAGAAAAGGACAAAATAAAGATTAGAAGCTTTACAAGTGTTTGAGTTTGCTCTTCCTTTTGTGAGTGATTAATCTGATTGCGTGCTTCAGTCGGCCCGGGACTGGGTACGTAACAGAATTGGGGGCCTGTCCGGGATTCTTAAGAAAATATTGAAAATTTCTTGAGAAGATTTTGAGAGGAGTTGAGAGGATTCTCGAGAAAAATATTGGAGATTTCCCGGGAAAGTAGATTCTTGAGAAGAAAGAAGATTCTCAAGAAGAAAGAGCTGAGAAGACTGCTGTAATCATGGCACCCAACCATGTAGAAAAGTTTCTGGAAACAGGTGATATACATTTCATCTACCAATGCACCATGGAAGAATTAGAAGAGGTAGCAGAAAGTTATACTGTAATGTGGAACTGAAGGCCGCAGAAGCCAAGCTGAAGACTATGCTTGAGGAAAGAAAGAGCAAAGACAACTATAACAGTGATAATGCAGAAGATTGTAGGAAGGAAGCCAAGGAAAGTGGTGATGAAAATAAGGAACAGCAAGAAAAGAGAAAGGAGGTGGACCATAAAGGAAGAAAACAGAAACATATCGAGGAAAAGGAGATCGTAACTAATGATGCCAGCAAGCAGAAGGAAGCTAGCAACACCGAAGAAGTTAAACAGCTGGTGGATAAGAGCAACGCTGAGGAAGAAACTGCTGAAAACGCTGAGAAAGAAACCACTGAAACTGCTGAGGAAGAAAGAATCCACCGAAAACGCTGAGGACGAAACAACTGAGGAGGAAGAGAAAGAGGAAAATGAAAAGAAAAGGGAAGATGTGGACGAGTATAGAGAGATGGAGGAGGAAAATAGGGAGAAAATTGAAGAATATGAGATGGGTCTAAATACATTATTTGAGGAAGTGGAGTCTGACATAAGTGGTGCTGATTGCGAGGCAGAAGTGTTGGCTGATTTTGTAGTAGAAAAGGAGGATTTGATGAAGGATGAAGATTCTGATGCAGAAAAAGAGGAAGTAGACGAAGAAAATAAAGTAGAAGAAGAAAGCGATAAAGTAAAAGAAAATTATGAAGTAGAAGAAAATAAAGTTGAAGAAGAAAATTATGAAGTAGAAGAAGAAAATAAAGTTGAAGAAGAAATAAAGTTGAAAAAGAAAATGAAGTTGAAGAAGAAAATGAAGTTGAGGAAGAAAATAAAGTTGAAGAAGAAATGAAGTTGAAGAAGAAAATGAAGTTGAAGAAGAAAATGAAATTGAGGAAAACGATGAAGTCGAAGAAGGAAACGATGAAGTCGAAGAAGAAAGTGATGATGATAGAGGTGATGACGATTATGAAGATGAAAATGATGACGAATTCTGGGACAAAGAAATAGCAGAGAAAATTATAATTTATCCACCATGTGTTATAACAATGTACGATGAGAGTCCTCCTAAGGGAGAACTCACATCTAAAAATTGGAAAGGGGGTGTTACGGTGTGACATCTTCACTACCCATTTGTTATGGGGTGACATCTTCACTACCCATACAGGGAAGGATTATGTTGCATCGCCCTTTATGTTTTGGTAGAGAAATGTATATTAACATCTTCACTATTGAGTAGAAGATGATTACAATGTGACATATCTTTACTACCCGGAGTATGTCACATCGTCATTGTATTTTGGTACAGAAGTGTGTGTTGACATCTTTACTACTGAGCAGAAGATGTCACTACTTTATTTTGTTATATTCCAAGAGTAGTTCTAGGATGCCTATAAAATGTTATATAGAGTTTAGGAGGACATTGTAAAAGGTGGGTGTGTGGGGGTGAAATAGAGATATAGGCTTTAGAGAAAAGGACAAAATAAAGATTAGAAGCTTTACAAGTGTTTGAGTTTGCTCTTCCTTTTGTGAGTGATTAATCTGATTGCGTGCTTCAGTCGGCCCGGGACTGGGGACGTAACACATCTCACATCTGAAACATCATTCATAGCCATAAATATCAAAGATAGTGTAATAAAATGCATAATCAGGAGTATGTACAATTAAAGACAAAAAGATAAATACAAAAATCAAGAAGGGGTAAAAAGCCCCCAAGTAGGCAACTTGCCCCAGACCATGGTAGGCTTTTTACACCAGACGCAATGTTGAAATAAACAAACCCTCACTCTTCCACAATTGTATTTTCATGCCGGAATTGCACTGCACGACAATTTTAAGTTTTCATGGCCACTATCTATAGCCATGTTACTGACTTTGCATACAAAACATTTGCAATAAATATCACTGGTTTAACAATATACTTACATGAAATGTGATCAGATGATAAAAACACTTGCTGTCCTCTTCTTCGCTCTCCTTCCACTGAGTTATTAGTGCAGCAAGCTACAGATAGGTGGCACTGATACACCAATCTGGATACTCAAGACAGTAATAAGCAAGAAACATAGGAGAGGCCTTTTACCTCACAGGGGCCTTTTACCCCACCTTACCCTAAGTAAACTCTTATAATTATAATAACAACATTATAATCTTTCACCAAAGCGCTCTACACTTTACTGTATAATATTGTGTGATTATATATTCTCAGTATAATTCCACGAGTACATTAATCAAATTCACAATAACCAATGACTTCCTCAAACTGTGCCCCCCCCCCTCCCCTCCCACATAAAACAACAACATTATAACGACATATTATCTTAATCTCACTAAACCTTTTTCTATTACAACATAATTTATACAGTATTATATTTCTCTACTAATCCAAATGATTACTTCTTCACCTGTATAAATCTAACAATCTACAAATCTTCTGATCTATTAAATACTCCAACTATTTTCTAATCTACAGTACAGTATCTATCTGTACTCCTTGCTCAGTCTATAATATAAATAATCTCCAGAAATGAGAGCCTTTTATGTCACTCCCATCTAACAACAATGTTAATTTTTTTATTCCTAGCCTACTGTCCCATTCCGGTTTAAAGTGTGTTTTTCTGTATAGCAATAAAGTTGGATTACAGGAAGATGCAGCAATTGTCTTTGCTTTCTTAGTACATCCTTCAGTTTGTTCTCTCTCTCCTCTGAATATCACCGAGATCGACACACAATGTGTCAAAGGGAATCTCTCTTATTGGTAGATTGTACAGATGTAGGCTACCGATGTATTGGTATCGGTGGTATCGGAACATTTTTAGAGTATCGGTATCGTCTAATTTTCATCCGATATTACCGATACTTGAAAGGAATAAAGTGTGTAGTTATCACTATTTTGTCAAATAGAATACCAGTATGAATGTTTTATAGGAATGAGAATATATCAATGGTAATATTGAGTTATCTAGTGTCATTATTTTGGCAACATGAGTAGTACATTGTTTGGTAAAGAGCCACATTTGTCAGCATGAACACGTACAGTACAAGACTGGTTAGTATAGCCTGGTTCAGCAGCTGTGCCACTCGATAGCCCTCAGTCCTTCACACCACACCATCATCTCACACTAGTCACACATATACAGTCTTCTCTACCTTAGTAAGTTGGATTACACACCTTTTATATGCAATGGTCCCTGCAAATACACGTTGTTACCTGAGGAGAGCTGGGGAATGACTATCTGATTATAAAAAATGAACACTATGAATAAAGGAAGAAATGTTAATCTCCTCTTACAACAAACCAGATTCTATAATACTTGGTGTAGAATCAAATACGATGTAAAAACATATAACCATAATTATTAACACTAAGAAATAAGACAAATACAATACAATTAATGAAAATTAAATTAAGTATTCCCATTCTGTGCCTCAGAGAACCCATTACTCACTCAACACTTGGTAAATGCACAGGAAAAGTATGAATAATGCATGTGAGCCACGGAGTTAAACAATTTACAGAAAATATACTAAATAATCACAGTAAGAATTGGCACTGGTTATTCACAATGAAATGTGACACAGTAATAATAATAATAATAACAGCTATACAATATTAATAAACAATTACACTAATAATAATAATATTAATGATTAGACTTCAATTAATTACACAATAATAATAATGATGATGAGACTTTAATTACACTGTAATTACTAGGTCTTTGGTTTGACAGAGTTAAACAACATACTTTAATTACTTGCAACAATTCTATAGTGACTGTACTTAGTTAAATAATGTTATATTGATTTGGATGAGTTTACACACTGAACACTTGCAATGATGATCACAATAAAACTTAACTCTATGTACTAAGTACAGTCGGCAAAAAAAGTTTCGTTACCATCCCCTACGATACGTTAATTTTAACATCAGTAAGCGCGGTAGGGCTGGTTCTCCGCCGACTGGGCAGCTGGTACCTCGTCATCTGAGACGGTATCGTCTTCGCCCCGCCCGATAATACTCGGGCCGCGGCTGTGACAACTTTTTTATATCAAAAGTTTAGCTGATTTTAAATTAAATTTTAAGTGTTCAAGAACTCTTACTATTTAACTATTCATTATTGAAAATATGGAAATGCATTTGAGTATTTAAGAAAAACCATGAAATACCCAGAAAAAATAGCACTGGGTGAAACAACGTCATCCCTACTTGAATGCCATGAGACACTGAGGGAGGGGCACGCAGGCGTCGGAGGGTGGGCCTGGGTGGCCCTCGCGTCAAACCTGACTCACCAGTCAGGCATACCAACATTACATCACACTGTCTTTTTTTGCCGACTGTACAACAAATCCTACCACCCTCTCTGGACTGGGCACACACCCAACATTCACTTCCAAGTAGGCTACCTCCGACTCCGAGTGTCTGATCACGGCGTCATCTCTCACCCCTTATAAACAAGCAATAATGTATTCCATATGCATTTATTGTGTTTAATAGAAACTCCCTTCATGACATCATTAACCTGCGCTTCAAGACTGCCTTGGTTAGGGTGGCTGGAGGGAGGGGGAGTTTAGGCTCCACTCACTAGCCAAAACAGCACAAAGACAGCCTTGGTTAGGGTGGCTGGAGGGAGGGGGAGTTTAGGCTCCACTCACTAGCCAAAACAGCCCAAAGACAGCCTTGGTTAGGGTGGCTGGAGGGAGGGGGAGTTTAGGCTCCACTCACTAGCCAAAACAGCACAAAGACAACCTTGGTTAGGGTGGCTGGAGGGAGGGGGAGTTTAGGCTCCACTCACTAGCCAAAACAGCACAAAGACAGCCTTGGTTAGGGTGGCTGGAGGGAGGGGGAGTTTAGGCTCCACCCACTAGTCAAAACAGCACAAAGACAGCCTTGGTTAGGGTGGCTGGAAGGAGGGGGAGTTTAGGCTCCACCCACTAGCCAAAACAGCACAAAGACAGTTTTACTACCAGTATGTGATAGATCTAGGCCAGGCCCTTTCCAGTGGTACCAATGAAGTGCTGAATATAGCCCATGCTGTTTTTTATAGCCCGTATTCCATTGTGACTCATCGGCTCGAGTACACATTATCTACAGAGCCACGAGGGTGACCCATTGGCCTTTAGGGAATAAGCTTAAAATGTATAATATAACGTGTCCATTATACAGGTGCAATATGATACAGCAGCAGTGTTAGTAATTATATCAATCCTTCCTTCCTATTTCTTATTTATTCAAGACTGGTTGTTATTGAAATCAAGACGAAATTAATATAAAACCGTTCGGAGACATCAACCCTTCACCGGGGCTGTGTGTGTGTGTGTGTGTGTGTGTGTGTGTGTGTGTGTCCCCTCCCCCAACGAAAGAAAAGAAAATTGCCTTAGGAGACACATACAATATATCTGAATTTCTGCCCCTTCACCCCTTCACTCCCTCGAGGATTCCCCACAAACCCATTCCTCCTCATTCACTCAACTCCTCTTTAGACACACACACATTTACCCTCACTCACTCCTTGACACACCTCCTCAGATAACCAGGAAATTTTCCTACACGTACACCTCTCATTGTGTGTGTGTGTGAGAGAGAGACTACACCCATTGTTCCTCAAAACTCTCTCTCTCTCTCTCTCTCTCTCTCTCTCTCTCTCTCTCTCTCTCTCTCTCTCTCTCTCTCTCTCTCTCTCTCACCTGTTGAGATAAGGGTAAAGCTACCGATGATATCTTTGGTTTTCTCTAAACTCCCTCCCCCATTCATTTTTTCCTCCTTCCGCCTCCCTTTTCATCATCTCTCTATTCATCTCTCCCCCTTCTTTCTCTCCCTCCCTCCACCATATATTTTTCTTACACTTGATAGAGAGGCAAGAGAGTAAGCAAGAAGGAAATGGATGAGAGTGAAAGACACGGACAGAGAACAAGTGTACAATTTTGTGAGGATGGAAGGAAACACAGACAAAATGAAGTAATGAAGCTCAGTTAGTTCTTTATTTGTTTTAGGTCTCCATTGCAATGTATGGCTAATCATTCACCAACAACAACAACAACAACAACATCATGTAACCCATTTCCTAGTCCAATCCGTCGAAGCTAAGGCCAGTGTTGTCGAAGGTGTTTAAATACAGTAAATCTAACTATAGAATACGGTACTCCTTTAATTATCTCTCCTCCACTTTCCATCTGTCTCTCTCCCACCATCTATATATACCGTTTTCATCCTCTCTTCATTTATTTACCATCACGCCGTTCATCAATTTGTTCCCCTTCCACCTTTCATTTCATTTCCATCCATTTGCGTTCCATTCGGTACTGTACCTCCTTCACCAATTTCCCAGTCACTTCCCATCTCACCTCGGCCATTATCAATCACCCACCCTCATCTCTCACTTTCCCTCCATTTTCCACCACCTCATTCCATTACCCTCATCACTCTCATCTTTCTTCTACTACTCCCTTTCCCTTCCATTTTCCACCACCTCATTCCATTACCCTCATCTCTATCATCTTCCTTCTACTACTCCTTTCCCTTCCATTTTCCAACACCTCATTCCATTACCCTCATCTCTATCATCTTCCTTCTACTACTCCCTTTCCCTTTCCATTTTCACCACCTCATTCCATTACCCTCATCTCTATCATCTTCCTTCTACTACTCCCTTTCCCTTCCATTTTCAACACCTCATTCCTTTACCCTCATCACTCTCATCTTTCTTCTACTACTCCCCTTTCCCTTCCATTTTCCACCACCTCATTCCATTACCCTCATCTCTATCATCTTCCTTCTACTACTCCTTCCAGTGGCTGATGTCGAGGGATGGTATGCACTGGGAATCACACGGCATCTCGGGTTATAGGGACTCTCCAGGTTTAGAGGCCAGCGCTGGATCGATCTCATCTCCAGCACAGTGTCGCACAACACACGAGCCAGCGACACCTTGTGGATTTCACGTAGTTGTTCTGGCCAGGTGGAAAAGAAGGGTGAGGTGAGGTGAGTGTGATATCAAGGTTTGGTTAGGTTATTTTTATGTAAGGTAGGGTAGGGTAAGGTGGCTGTCTCTAACACACACACACACACACACACACACACACACACACTATTCCCCCCCCCCCTCTCTCTCTCTCTCTCTCTTCTCTCTCTCTCTCTCTCTCTCTCTCTCTCTCTCTCTCTACCCACCCGTAGTAAAGGCTCCCGGTCCGCTTTTGTTTCGAACCAAAACCTGTCCCCTTTCTTGAGCCTCAGAATTGGTCGCCCAGGATGCAGGCCAGAGTCGCCCCCACCTGTGCCCCCTTCAGTGGACGCTCAGCCAGCATACCCACAAACAGATCAATGTCGCTCACGTGTCTGTTGTTTTGTGGGGTCGGAGGGGGTCGAATTAAGGTCAATGAACTGGGTTAGGGGTGTTATTAGTCATTGTTTGGTTGTACGCTTGTGTGTGTGTTTTTTTTTTTTTTTTTTTTTTTTTTTTTAAGGGTGGGGGTGTTAATTTCGTGCTGTGGTTCTCTGCTTAATTGTCATATATAACACATAGGCTATATAGCTGTTGTAGACGAACTAAAAGGCTACTGATTCCTCCAAACAGTACTGGGGAAAAAAGTGACTATTTATAGCACAGTACATACACCCGCGATCCAACATATGCATCCAGGCTTGCATCGAATAGCCTGATGGAACAAATATGAAATAGGATAAACGTTGTAATTGGTTAACTACTACGTTAAATGATTCGAAACTTCAACAAGACCTGGACACAAATTTTGGATTGCGAGTGTACTGGACATACCTCTTTATACGAGTGAAGTTTACAAGTATTATGTCATAGTTTTAAGAAATCCATAACTCTTCAATTTACCGACAAGATATGACCCATTCAACGTCAGTCTCCTTACTTGTATACGCACGAAGCCTGTTCAATATGTTGGGATGGATGGACTTTGCCAGGTCGTTGAAATCCCTGGCTTCCCCAAATCCGCAGGCCTTGCGCGATGCCACGTAGCTCCCCAGGCCGTGGTCCCTCCCTCGCTGAATGTTGAGGGCAATCAAGTCTAGACCCACCGTTAAGTTACGCTGGAAGAGCTTGCCCACAATCTGACATGGTGAGATGAGACAGGAGCTGGATTACAAAGGGGGGAAATGTGTGTAAAGAAAGGAAAAGGATATAATATATGGATGGAGAAGGTTAGGAGTGAAGTCATTTGGATTTACAAAGGGGGAAGTGTGTGGTAAAGAAAGGAAAAGGATATAATATATAGGTGGAGAAGGTAGGAGTAAAGTCATTTGGATTACAAAGGGGGGAAGTGTGTGTAAAGAAAGGAAAAGGATATATTTGGGTGGAGAAGGTTAGGAGTGAAAATCATTTGGGTTAAGCATCAAGAGAATATATTACAGATGTGATGATGATGATTAGATATAGAGATGGTTATACAGACATGAAGTAGAGTATAGAGATAAACTAAGAGATGTTAGACCCACTACACTACCATTTACTATCTCTTTCAATCAATCAATCAATCAATCAATCGTAAAGGTAAACTAAGAGATTGGCTGTTAGATCCACTACCATTTACTATCCCTTTCAATCAATCAATCAATCAATCAATCGTAAAGGTAAAATAAGGGATTGGGCTGTTAGATCCACTACCATTTACTGTCCCTTTCAATCAATCAATCAATCAATCAATCAATCGTAAAGGTAAACTAAGAGATTGGGCTGTTAGATCCACTACCATTTACTGTCCCTTTCAATCAATCAATCAATCGTAAAGGTAAAATAAGAGATTGGGCTGTTAGATCCACTACCATTTACTGTCCCTTTCAATCAATCAATCAATCAATCAATCAATCGTAAAGGTTAAAATAAGGGATTGGGCTGTTAGATCCACTACCATTTACTGTCCCTTTCAATCAATCAATCAATCAATCAATCATCGTAAAGGTAAAATAAGGGATTGGGCTGTTAGATCCACTACCATTTACTGTCCCTTTCAATCAATCAATCAATCAATCGTAAAGTAAAATAAGAGATTGGGCTGTTAGATCCACTACCATTTACTATCCCTTTCAATCAATCAATCAATCAATCAATCAACAGTCGACAAATCCACCAACCCACCCACCCACCCACACACCGACCCACTCACCTCTCTCGTGAAGCTGGAATCGACTTGGTGTGCCCTCTGTTTCGATGCGCCCCTCGCCAGGTTTCCCATCATTTCAGAGGAGTAGAGACCAAAGGGTGAGAAGAGCATCGAGTTGAGGTTTTCACTGGTGTATGTGTTGTCTCTCGCCTCCATCAAGAAACGGGTCTGAAGGATATTAATATGTGTGAGGAGTGGATGAAGACTTGGCGGGAGTGAGGGGTGAGGGGGAAGGGAGTGTGTAGGTGTGTGTGTGTGTGAGAGAGAGAGAGAGGTGAGAGAGAGTGAGTGAGTGAGTGTGTGTGAGAGAGAGGAGAGAGTGTGTGTGTGTGTGTGTGTGTGTGTGAGAGAGAGAGAGAGAGAGAGAGAGAGAGAGAGAGAGTGTGTGTGTGTGAGAGAGAGAGTGTGAGTGAATGTGTGTATGTGTGTGTGTGAGAGAGACAGAGAGAGAGAGAGATATAATGTGTGTGTGTGTGTGTGTAATCAGTTTCAGTTTTAGAGAAAAAGAAAGAGAAGTAAGAAAGAGGGAGTCGTAAGTGTGTACATGAGTGAGTTGTGTCAAGTTCCAGTACAGTAATAATTAAACAACTACATCTCATTAACACACACACTCTGCTCTCTCTCTCTCTCTCTCTCGTCTCTCTCTCTCTCTCTCTCTCTCTCTCTCTCTCTCTCTCTCTCTCACACCATACACACACACACACACACACACACTCTCTCACACACACACACACACACACTCTCTCTCTCTCTCTCTCTCTCTCTCTCTCTCTCTCTCTCTCTCTCTCTCTCTCTCTCTCTCTTCTCTCTCTCTCCTCTCTCTCTCTCTCTCTCTCTCTCTCTCCTCTCTCTCTCTCTCTCTCCCTCACACACACACACACTCTCTCTCTCTCTCTCTCTCTCTCTCTCTCTCTCTCTCACACACACGACACACACTCTCTCTCTCTCTCTTCTCACACACACGACACACACACTCTCTCTCTCTCTCTCTCTTCTCTCTCTCTCTCTCTCTCTCTCTCTCTCCTCTCTCTCTCTCTCTCTCTCTCTCCCTCTCCCTCACACACACACACGACACACACCGGTATCATGCTATGTCCAAAGCGGTAGGCAGCCGCAGCAAACTCATTAGCGATGGCTGCGTTGAGGGTGTTGTTGTAGTCATGAGGTGTAGCGACCATTCTCTTGAGGCAAAAGATTCAACGACTTCATGGTGGCTGTTCTGAAGGTGAAGGGAAAGATAGAGAGGGTATTTATTATTGGTTGTTGTGGTAGTGAGTTGAGTGTAGTGAGTGTTGTTGGGGTGGTGTTGGTGGTGGTCAAGGTTAATTAAGGGGGTGCGGGTATAGGGGGGCAGGCTTATAGGGGGTGGGTGTGGAGGGTTTTGGGGTGTGTGGGAATAAGGGGACAGGCTTATAGGGGGGGGGGGTAGGGGGGTTTTGGTGGTGGTGGTCAAAAGGAAGAGATTAAGTGTGTGGCGGAAATTGGGGGAACACACACATACAAAACACACACACACACACACACACATACTTACAAAAACTCACACTTACAAAAACACACACACTTACTCACTCACTCACTCACTCACAAACACACACACACAACACCCCTATACATACACACACATACAAAACCACACACACACAAAAAAAAATTATAAAAAAACTACTGCACACACACACACACACACACACACACACACACACACACACACACACACACACACACACACACACACACACACACACACACACACACACACACACACACACAAACACACACACACATACAAAGCACCCCTATACACACACACACACATACAAAACACACACACACACACACGCACACACACACACACACACACACACACCACACACACATACAAAAAAAAAACACACACACACACACTCACCCAATACCCCCTGAAGGAACTCCCTATAGGTGATATATTGCAGGACGGCCACTACAATTCTTCTAGCTTCTTGATACAGTCTCTCGTCGTCCCAGCTCGGGTTGAGTTTACCAAGTTGGCGGGGCGATGCTGTTGTGGTAACGAGCGAAACAACGTCTGCATCAGGGTTAGTAGGATCTGTTCATTTGCTCTGTGGTCCTCCTGTGTTGGGGGTAGAAGGGGAAATGAGAGAGAGAGAGAGAGAGAGAGAGAGAGAGAGAGAGAGAGAGAGAGAGAGAGAGAGGAGAGAGAGAGAGGTAAGGAGTAGAAGGAGTAGAGTATTGAAAGAAAAGGATAAGGAAAATAATATTGAAAATGGAAGGAGGAGGAGGAATGAAATGAGGAAAGGAGAATGAATCAACCCCCTCCTCCCTCCCAACACACACACACACACACACACAGAAGGAAAGATAATAATAATAAGGACAGGAGGAGAATTAATCAACCAACCCCTCCCTCTCTCCTTCCCCCCCAACACACACACACACACACACACAACACAACACAACACCATGGAGAAGGAAAGATAATAATAATAAGGAAAGGAGGAGAATTAATCAACCCAACCCAACCCCCTCCTTCCCCTCTCCCTCCCTCCCAACACACACACACACACACACACACACACAACACAACACAACACCATGGACTCCTCACCAGCATTAAAACAGAAGTGATTGTTTTGCATGTGCTCATCGACGTTACAAGATCCATCCTGTCTGTGTTGGCGGAAGCAGCTCCTGGTTTTCTCTCGTGACCTGTGTATGTACAGTTGGACACATGAATGAGTGGTACAGCCCAAGTGAAAGATGGTCAATTTCTCCCAATATCAAGTTCCTTAGTGCCAAATAGGAGACATCAGGGGCAGAAGTCAGTATTGAGGATGGTAATAAAAGCAAGTACCTGATAGTAGACACTGGTTACTCAAATGGGACAAATATCTTTCACCTGGGCTGTACCACCCCATTCATGTGTCCAACTGTACAAGTCGTGGTTAAAATTAATCATTCATATAGGGGGTAACCCACATAAGAGTTTGACAGCCTCACTCTGTTCCTTAGCTGATAAAATTTCCAATAAATAGATTAAGTACAGTACCATCATCTTTTAATTTACTACGAGCAGCTACACACTACTTAAAAACAATAACATCATAATTATGAAAACGTGAAAACCTTAGACAGTAAATTGTTTGAGATACCCATATGTGGGATGATTATTATTGACCACAACTATGTATGTATGTATGTATGGTAAGGAGTTAGTGACACTGGATATGAATACCTACAGATTTAGTTTAGTTTTTTTCCTTTATTTATCCCCTTCTTTCCTTTTGATTATTTCCCTATTATATCCTCTTAATTATACCCTTTATTTCTTTGTAATTATTTCCCTTTGTTTCCTCTTAATTATTCCTTTATTTCCTTGTAATTATTTCCTTTTAGTTACTCCCCTTTACCATTTATTTTATCTTTTATATTATTATTATTATTATTATTATTATTATTATTATTATTATTATTATTATTATCGTGCCATGAGATTTGTTCCTGTCCATAGCAATCTTAGCCATGAGAGAGAGAGAGAGAGAGAGAGAGAGAGAGAGAGAGAGAGAGAGAGAGAGAGAGAGAGAGAGACACACACACACACCTGCATGGCAAGAAGTCCCTCCTTCATTTTCCTGAGGGCTTTGGCTGCCTCGTCTTCACTTCCATACACAGCAGACCCCGTCAAGATAGGAAGTGATCTGATTCAGTTGTTCACGCTTACCTGGCCAGAGAGAGAGAGAGAGAGAGAGGAGAGAGAGAGAGAGAGAGAGAGAGAGAGAGGAGAGACAGACAGACAGACAGACAGACAGACAGACAGGACAGACAGACAGACAGACAGACAGACAGACAGACAGACAGAC
This sequence comes from Petrolisthes cinctipes, assembly GCA_033782935.1. Lineage (NCBI taxonomy): Eukaryota > Metazoa > Arthropoda > Malacostraca > Decapoda > Porcellanidae > Petrolisthes > Petrolisthes cinctipes. Next base: position 342,820 of record JAWQEG010002302.1, read on the forward strand.
AGACAGACAGACAGGACAGACAGACAGACAGACATACAGACACACACACACACACACACACACAGAGAGAGAGAGGGAGAGAGAGATATAAGTTAATATTTGTTTTTATATTATATTCTTAATTGCTAATATCAACACTATTCTATATTTTATCCTAATAAGTCAGGATTGCCACACAGAAACCTTTCATTAGTGACTGAATCCTTACACACACACACACACACACACAGACACACACACAGACACACACACACACACACACACACACACACACACACACACACACACACACACACACACACACCACACACACACACACACACACGTACACACACACACAGACACACGCACACACAGAGACACACACACAAACAAACAAACAAACACACACACAGAGACACACACACAAACTTACACACACACACCACACACACAGACACACGTACCACACCCACTGAGCATGTCGGAGCCTGAGCAGAACGTACAAACTCCATGCACGTGATATTATAGGCTGCATAGAGGGGGTCATCTTTGGGTATCTGTATTGGGGCCACACTCGGGATGAAGGAGGCTCGGGTTGTCCAGCACTCGACGGTCGCAACACGTTATGTCATTGCCGTCCTTACCTGTGGGGAGAGAGAGAGAGAGAGAGAGAGAGAGGGGGGGGGAGAGAGAGAGAGAGAGAGACAGACAGACAGACAGACAGAGGAAGGAAGGGGTAGAGAGAGAAACACACACACACACACACAGACAGACAGACAGAGAGAGAGAGAGAGAGAGAGATGAAGAGAGAGAGAGAGAGAGAGAGAAGAGAAGAGAGAGAGAGAAAGAGAGAGAGAGAGGAAGGGGGGGGGGAACACACACACATACAGAGAGAGAGAGAGGAGAGAGAGTCTTTTGTTTAGACAGATGTGATGGGACGAAATATGTTAACACGCACATACAGACAGACACACACACACACAGACTAGACAACTATTCGCAACGTCACCACCAAACCCTACCTAGCTCTCCCAATTCCACCCACATCACATTTCCCAACAATCCAACCACATCAACACATCCCTTATTCCCTTTCCTACCACACCACGTCTATCCTAAATACACATACAATACCCCCAACTCAGCCACCTCACGTCATTTCCCTCCCTACCTCTTTACCTCATGTCCCTATCCCAATTCCTCACCTCATTTCATTCCTTCACTACCACACATCCTTATTTAACCTATCTCGTCACACCTTAAGGGACCCTGTGATGTAGTTGGAAAATTGGAGGTAAATGAGTCCTTCCAGTATTGCCACGAAACACTATCTATTTGGAAGGAGCTTGTTTCGTTGCATAGTCAGGAGGAATCAGCTGAGGCCTCCAATTCTCATACAAGATCACATTGTCCTTCATCACTTCAACTCATATCCATATCCCCGCCACCACACTTCATTTCCCTATACCTCAGCAGCACACCTCATTCACCTCTCCTCCCTCTCACCCTCACCACCATCACAAACAAACCCTATAGCCTACCTCAGCACACCTCATTCACCTCTCCTCCTCCTCTCACTCTCACCACCCTCACCAACAAACCCTATAGCCTACCCAGCACACCGCATTCACCTCTCCTCCTCTCACCCTCACCACCATCACAAACAAACCTCCCCTACCCCACCCAACCTGTAACATGTGGAGTGGCTGTCAGATCATGGTCCACGAACTGTCCCAAACGTCATGTGTAGGATAGTGAAGCAGGAGGACTGTGGGTTTTCTGGCAGGGCGAACTCGGTACTGACCCAACGAGGTGATGGAAGGGGCTGGCCGTCTTGGCTTGTCGGAGCTCTTTGACGTCTGTTGAAGGAAGGATGGTGGTTAGTAAGGTGATGAGTGAGTGTGACTGGGAAGGTATGTGATGTAAGGAGGAGGATGGAAGGAGTCCTGAGAGATATATGCAGGAGAAAGAAAGGAGGGAGAGAAGGTACGGAAGGAGTCCTGCTGGGAGATATATGCAGGAGAAAGAAAGGAGGGAGAGAAGGTACGGAAGGAGTCCTGCTGGGAGATATATGCAGGAGAAAGAAAGGAGGGAGAGAAGGTAGGGAAGGAGTCCTGGGGGGAGATACAGGAGAAAGAAAGGAGGGATAGAAGGTACGGAATCTATGCATGGGAAAAGATGAGTGATGACAGAGGGTATGAAAGTGATGGAGTAGGGAATAATCAAAATAACTGTATATACAAATAACCTTTTCTGCTCCCAGGATTTACGTATATCACCATAAGATTAGTAGGTATAATAATTAACTAAAAGAAAATGAGTCCAACGCAAGAAAGAGAATGCTCATTTTTAAGAGGAACTATTTTATTAACCCTTTATTAACTTTTTACGGATTCAAACAATTTTAAGATCTAGTGCTTGAATTTTATATTTACTTATTACATTCATGGAAGAGGACTTAACTTTAATCAACACCACTCACTCAACAATACACCACCACTCACTGATCAACACACACCACTCACTGATCAACACACACCACTCACTGATCAACACACACCACTCACTTAACAAACACCACTCAACACACCACCACCACTCACTGATCAACACACACCACTCACTCAACAATACACACCACCACTCACTGATCAACAACACCACTCACTGACACACACCACTCACTCAACAACACACCACCACTCACTCAACAACACACCACCACTCACTGATCAACACTCACCACTCACTCAACAACACCACACCACTCACTGATCACACTCACCACTCACTCAACAACACAACACACACCACTCACTGATCAACACACACCACCACTCACTGATCAACACACACCACTCACTGATCAACACACACCACTCACCTGATCAACAC